>JADRCD010236374.1:49118-61393 GCA_019843815.1 Montemys delectorum | reverse complement strand
AGAGAGAGAGAGAGAGAGAGAGAGAGAGAGAGAGAGAGAGAGATTATTCATTAAAGGGATTACAGGACAATTATTTTGGAAAAACTCTAAATTATATGCATAAGAATAAATATCATGACTAATAGTTGTAGTTGGGTTTAGGGTATTTAACGAATAAAGTTGTATCTGATAATAAAATTACCTCATAACTTCAAATCATAATTCTTTTGTGAAAGAGTTAGGCTGAAATTTACAGTAGAATTCTACCATAATTTTTGTCATTCTACCTTAAGCAAAGAGCAGTGTTTGCTCCATTTACTGAGAAAGAGCTGTATGCCATCCACTGTGTTAGTGTACCTAGACACACTCCAAGTCACGTGCTGTAAGCACTTCACAGGAGAGCCAGACTCGGAGAGCCTGATGGAGGCTGGGTAAGCAGCACGGCAAGCCTGCTAGTACAAACCATAGCCAGCTGTCAAAGCCAACTACCTCACTGCCTGAAAAACCAAAGCACGAAGCAAATAAAGCACTCTACTCACAAGTATGTCCAAATGAGGCATTGCTGAGAACCAATACTCAGTTTGGAAATACTCAAAAAAATTTTAGGTATGTTTCCAACAGAAATAAATTCCAAGGCAGTTTATAAAAATCAGGAAGAAGTATAAGCAAACTGAAATTGCTACAACATATTTCAAAACTCTTGCCTCAAAACTGTTATACCTAAGAGCATACATAGAGAACTGAGAACCCTGTAGATGATATCACGAGATATTTCAAAATTCCTGAAGTATTTAATTATGAGTAGAGTTAACTTTTAATATAGGTAACTTAAAACTTCTTAGATATGGAAGTCCAGAATAATGACCTATATATTCCTATCATAAGAGACAATTTTTAAGTTAAAATTAAAATTTTCAAGCACTGACTTTATATCCTCTCAGTTTATCACTAAATAAACTTAGGGGCTGAGATAGCGCTCAGGGGTAGAGGGCCCTGGGGTCTATTCTGAGAAGTACACCAAAAACAAACAAAAAACATAAATCCTAAGGATCATGAATATAAAAAATATACTGCATACCAAAGAGGGAAATATGTATGTGCTTGCATAACACACATATACACACACACTCACAAAAACACTAAAATATCTTATCAAACTTACCAGTAATTCCACTCCAAAGAAAATCCCCGACACCGTCCTCTCTGCTAATAAAGGTCCTCTGAAGCGTACAACTCCTGGAAATTTCTCTTCCCCAGATCGCAGCTGTACTTTCACAGGACTGCCCACATCTACCTGGAGTCCTTTACTTAGTCGGAGTCTGTTTCTAAATAGGCTGAGCCTCTCCTCACAGTTGGTAATTGCCAACAGTAATTCTGTGAATTTTTCATTTATTTCTACAACATCCTTTTCATCAACAAACAGAATTGCATGCGGTTGCTCTAAGATTTTTAATCCAATCTGATTTTTCTTGCCTTTCACAGCAGGAACTCTTGAATGCCCCATAGAACGGTCTTGGATGTACTGTCCTATACTCCCTTTGGGTACTTTCAGGAGTTTCTGTGTTTGTTTGTCTGTTACACTGCATTCTTGAAGAAGCAGATAAAAAATCCGTTCTTCCCAGTAGGGTGAAGTAACTTTCTCTTGGCTCCACAGGCCTGAACTCATTGTGAGAGTAACTTTCAGAACATTAACTGGCAAAAAGGAACCACTAGTAAATCTGTCATGAAATCCAAAAAAATGAACTCACTGTAAATCCCAAAGCAAGATTTTAGCAACCTGGTATCCATGTTGGAAAAAGACAGCAATTCAAAGTGCCTGGCAAACAAGCAAAGCAAACTTTAGACTCTATTCAATATAAACTTAAATTAAAGCTAAAGATTTTTAAAATCTCATTTAAATATACATACATACACATATACATATATATACATCTCAAAAAGCTAAAAGACAAGTGACTGTGTCTACTGAAACTGCATTTTTTAAGAAAGCCAGTAACAAAGTGTTTGCAGACATTAACAATAATGACTATTTCAAAATTATAAAATCAGAATCTAACAAAAACTTTAAGGCTACTACCTTCATACACAGGCTCTGAGATTTTTTTCCTTTCAGTTTTTTGTTGGTTTGGTTGGTTTGGTTTTAGTTTTTTAAGACTGGGTTTCTCTGTGTAAGCTGTTGCTGTCCTAGAACTTGCTCTGTAAACCAGGCTGGCCTTGAACACAATCTACCTGCCTCTGCCTCCTGAGTAATGAGATTAAAGGTGTGGGCCACTACTGCCCAGATGAGATGTTTTTAAACTATAAAGTAGCACTTCTGTCTTACTTGAATAGATAAGATGCAGTGCTTTGAGAAAACACACATAATCTTATTAATTAAAAAGGCTATTATTTCTAAGCATGTAACTTAAATAGAAAGTTATACACTATAGTACTGAACATCTTTTATCAATCAAAAGATGACAATATTATAATTGGAAACTTCACTTACAATTCATTTATGTTTTATCTGACTCAATTTTATTTTTACACATTTTATTTACATGTATATATGCTGAATCTGTGTGATTATATGCCACATGTGTATAGGTACTCCAGGAAGCCAGAAGAAGGAATGGTTGGATCCTCTGAAGCTGAATTTATAGGTGAGCTACCCACCATGCGTACAGGGAACTGAATTCAAGTATTCTGGAAGAGCAGTATATACTCTTAATTGTTAACCCATCTATTTAGCCCCCCTCACTTTCATTTTCATAATCTCGTATATTTTGTGCTTAGACAGGGAGATGTCAACTATATTAATTATAACTACTATATAATTTTTTATAATCAATAAGCATAAATATTATAATCTAAGTATACAAAGAATATCTGAAAATGGTTTATAGCCTCAAAATTTGGACTATGTAATAACGACATATGGCCATAGGATAATAGTACTGAATTATAGATGTTTATATCTATAAATTGTGGGGTTTATCCCACCATTTTAAGTATGTATACAAGAAAAGAATATACAAGTGATTATTTTCCAGCTTCAATTTTTCATTTAAAACTGTTACAAAAATAATTACACAATTCTGTAGCCTCATTTTAAAGCCTACTTTAATTGCTTATTTTAAACTATATAACTTCAAATGCTGTATATGACAAGCCCATAGCCAACATCACACTAGAGAAAAACCCTAAAGCAATTTTAAAATTGAAAGCAAAGTTATCTGCTCTTGCTACACATGAATACCACAGTTCACAAGAAAGGTACAAGGGCAACTGGTTCTCTCCATCTACCAGTCTGCTCTAGGAATCAAACACAGGTTATCAGGCTTGATAGCAAGTACCTTTACCTGCTAAGCCATCTTGACAGTCTAAAATCTACTATTTTGTAAGCCAATTAAAAAATGTAAGTTGAAAGAAAATTAGAGTTAGAAAGAAGATATCCTGCTTAGCTAGACTGCTGATCCCGGAAGCCATGGTTATTAAAACAAAATTCTCAGTGGCAGGTATGGGATACCCTCCTTATGAAATGTCAGTCAGGGAGATCCTAAAGGCAAGAAAATAGAAATTCTTGCCAATCTTCTTGGTTGCCACCAGAACTAGATGATGAGACTCTATTGCTGAAGAAAGCACACTCCTTAGCTGTAAGATATAGAGAAACCAAGTGAGAGCTGAGATGGACACTTCCTCCCTGCTAACTAGCTTTCAGTGCTGAAAGATGCTGTGTACACTGGGGAGAGTATGACATCAGTGGTCTCACCCAGCTGTGAACCCCAGGACTACAATACTAACCTAGCAAGCAAGTTAACCCAATATGTCTACTAGTAGCAAGACTGTGATGGGATCAACCAGCCATGCTCTACTGGATTTGAGGCCTGCTCTGGCTAAAAGGAATCCATGCAGGTATTAGGGTTTAACTTACTACTGTTGTGTACCTAAATTGGCATGGTGTCCAACTGCCTTCTGGTTATAGTCACAGACAAACGTTATCAACCTTAATTAGAGAAGTTTTTTTTGTTTTTTGTTTGTTTGTTTGTTTTTTAAATGAACATCTGTGAATGTAGAGCGTCTGGGCTGTCCAAGGTTCTGAGAAAAGGGGACAGCTTGAGTGCTCGGCTCTAAGCAGAACACTTATTTTACCCCCTCTAAGCTTCAGGCAATATTGCAAAATGGGGTGGGATTGCAGGTGGAGAATATAAAACCTGCAAGATATGGAAAATAAGAGCAAAACACTATCTTCTGGCCAGAACACAGCCACTACAATCATGAACTCACAGCAGCTGTGGTTGCTTATTGGGCCCATATGAGACATGTCAATAACTAGTCATGGATTAGGAAGGGGTTCATGGATACATCCTTGCTAAACTATTGGCTACTAGGTGATCCTGGGGGACAGAAAATCATCTTCAGATATGTATCCACTATTGAGACAAACTAGGTTCAACAGGTGGCCTTTGTTAAACTTAATGGGTCACAAAAGAAAAAAGACATGAATGAGGTAAAGGGACCTGTAGGGAGGGAGTATGATGGGATGGAAGGAACATGAGGTGAGGCAAACAAGAGTAGCCAAAACATATTACATCCATATGTGAACCCTGTGAAGTACAATACTAACCCAGTAGGAGCCACTAGTGGCAGGACTGTGATGGGATCAAGCAACCATGCTCTATCGGATTTGAGGCCTGCTCTGCTTAAAGGAATCCATGCCAGATATTATAAGCCAGTTCAGAATCCATGGCATAGGGGCTCACTGCTAAAGAAAAAATTTTTAAAAACACAATTACATCCTTTCAAATTAAGGGCTTCATTATTTAACTATCTTTCTGAAAAGAATAGTTCCATGTATCTCTGTCATAAGAATGTGGTTATTTGTTTCATCCTTCTTTGAGACAGAAGTATCCATCTCCAGCCCTGTGGCTAAAGGTAGCAATTAATAGGGCTATCATGTACCCATTTTATTCTTGCACTTCAAATCAAATACACTTAGATCTAAAGCAGAAATGGTATTATTTGATTCAATGATAAAGCAGCATGGCAATTCTACACACAGAATAGCATATCTCTTAGAAGTACTCCATCATTTTCACAAGTCTGTCTCTTTGCAAGCACAAATGAGAGACTCAGGTAACCCAAGACAGGATATGGCAGGCACTCCTCCAAACCACTATCACTTGAAGCACCTGCACACTTGGTGAGGTTGGAGGCAGCGGCAACATGAGCTTCTCCTCTTTCTGCTTCCTTTTGTAATGTGCTCTTTGATTCCACTTGAGGGCACTGTCTACTTCAACAGAAAGGGAATCAATTTATATCTGCCACTTACATAATATACCTGTAGACACCTCAATCTTAGCCCCACATAAACAAAGTCCCTCAAAAGGACACCCAAGAAGCTACACAACCTCTTAATATGGCTCTGTGCCTCTCAGGAACCAAGATAAAAGTGTTTGGGTTTTTTACTAAAATGCTATTATGTCAGCATTAAGGAAAAATGTTCTTGATCACTAAGGTATCATTAGGAATATAAATTATTATTAGTGAGTCTCAATATAGAAGACTGTTTATTACTTCGTTATAAAGCTTACATCCTGTCCTCTAGCTCTCTTGCTTATGTAATATAAATCACAGTATATACTTATATGTCCCTGCTGCAATCAGCCATTTTTCTGTGGTTTCCTGCAGTCTGCCTGTGACTGTTTTTGTGGCCTTCTTGCTTTCCAATTCACTGTTTCTAAACAGTTCTAAGAAGTGAGGTGATGAGTTATGTTTCTGTGTCTGAAAAAAGCAAAGCCACACAAATAAAGAGGAATAGACAAATTCTACAGGGGTACTGAAGAAAAAGGTACACAAGGCCTTATTACAAAGAGGTTTTGAAAACTGCTCCCAGGTTCAGGTAGTCAAAAAACAGTGAGTTATTGTTTAGGGTCTCTTTAAAATGCATTTCAAAATTTTTGACCAAAACCACTTCATAGCTATTTTATTTTTAAAATAAATTCTGTTTATTTCTAAAATTTTCTAAAACTGGATATCTTTAGATGGTTAAGTTGGAACCTGCCTATTCTACTGACTCTCTAACTTAACAACTAATGCCACAATTAGAAGTTTAGAAAAAATTAGTGTTAATGAAACATTATCAAAACAAAGTAAATAATTGTATATGTTTCAGGACATTTTATTTAAATGAATTTTATTTCAAAAGGTAATACACAGTTTTAAGAATTATATAACTGCTTAGTTTGTAAAAAGGTCTATGGCAATAAACAGAACTTTTCAAGAATATTTCTAAAATGAACTAGACAAAGAATGATGAATATCTGCAACTTGTTGCACAAGTGAACCTGAGTTTATACTCAGTAACAGGATAGGTACAACAGGCAACTAGAATAGTCAAAGCAAACATTACAAAATATTTTTAAAGGTATTATTCAAAGAGAAGAAACATGTGAACCTGCTCGCTTTTAGAAGGAATATATCAAGAATAGGTTTCAGTGGGTTGGAGAGATGGTTCAGCAGTTAAGAGCACTTTCTACAATTCCAGAGGACTCAGGTTCAATTCTCAGCACCCATATTGACACTCACAACTATCTGTAACCCCAGCATCTGACACCCTCACACAGACATATATGCAGGCAAAACACTAATGCATATAAAATAAGAATAAATAAACTGTATAAAAAGAAAAAGAGTATGTTTGAAACACGTTAAAATTAACTGCCTTTATTACAAATAATATAGTAGAATGGAGAACTTTGTTTCTTTCTAGACATATACCTGATGAGAAACCAAATGATCATTTATCATCTCAAAATATCAGCATAACAGCATTACAACAGAAATGCCCTAACACATCTTTCCTCTTCCTGTAGTAATGAATATAATACCAAAATTCTCATTCCTCTGGGATCTGCACAGAAGTTAAAGCCTTAGAACCCCAAGCAATAAAAACTGCCTCAAGACTCTACAAACAGAAACATCAAAATCACAACATGAGCTCTTTTCAGATCACATTCAATATTCTGATACAGTCAGGGTTAGACCCTGAAAACTACACACTTCAGTGTGTGATGACTGCTTTCCACCCATTGGGCTTCTGCTTTAAGTACAGGTCATGACTGCTATTAGATGGCAAGTTCACAGTGAAGAGGAGAGAGTTAGTGTGAAGGGAGAGATTTTCAAGTATACTTTTGTTGCTTGGCAAATGGAATCACTGTGAAGGTGAGTGTATCAGGAACAACTCATCTAAACACTGTCCCATGTCTGTCTGGGTAACAGTAATCATGTATATTTTGATTAATTACTGAAATACTGAAAGAAGAGTATCAAAGAGCTGGACCACAACAGTATAGCCTCAAACTGTTCAGTCTGAAACAAAGATGAACAGAGGCCTTTCTTGGAAACACTGGAGTCCAGGGAACAGAAAAGAATCACAGAGATCTGAAATCATTATCTGCTTATGAGCGTGTGGACAGCCTGAATACTGAGTAAGGGAGGGTTTCATTATATTAAGATAAAAATTATTAAAGTTAATAAGTGTTAAAAAATAAATGTTGACCAATTTCCAATGAATGAAATGATAAGATGATTGGGATATAAGTCCTACAACAAATATTAAAGATCAGAATTATCAAGTTTTAAGTATCACAATATGAATGGTCATCAGCTACATAAAAGTGGTAATGTAACTTTTCTAGACTGTAAGACATCTGGATGCTCAAGTGATAAAGTTGTGTCATCCCTAAGAAACTCACAAAGGCCTCTTCCTTGTTCTAAAACACCACAGAAAGCTTTCTAAATCACAATAGAAATTACAATACTAAATACTGCTCAAATCACAAATGGCAAAGAGGTAAGCAGGCTGGCATGGATATGCAACAAAAAAGCCACATCTTTTCCAAATGCTTCAAGTCAGTTAGAATGACTAATTTAAGAAAAAACAACTCTTACTAAAAGAACAAGTCTTTACATGCCTCAACAGTAAATAGGAATATAGATATTTCAAGACCAGAATAATTTGTGACACAAGGATACAGTCACAAAACCAAGTGGGACTTAAAGGTTTATTAAAAAAAGAAAAAGTCTGGCTCTTGCATGTGCAGTCACATCAGGAGGACAAGGACAATGCCATCTCTTATGGGTTAAGCCTAGCCACTGGGCTCTAAAAATGTGACTTCCCCACTCCTTGTCTTTCCAGGGTGTAGACTAGAAAACCTGATTAGCTAAGGTTCTAACAGTGGAAGCCAAAATGCTATTTCTTTATCCTATTTAAGTGACCAGAAGTTTCTACTATATTAAAAATAAGATTCAAGAAATAGAGAAACATGACTTTTGCCTGAAATATCATTCATTCTCTGAGAAAAAAATCACAATCAATTTTATACTCTGCTGTTATACATATTAAATAGAAACAAGTAAGGTAAAATGTCACAATTATGAAACCATATTGTCTGGAGCTTCGTTTGAAACTAAAAATGTAAGATGACAGTATACAGACCAGGAGCAAAACACTAAGTATAGATTGATGGGCAGGATAATTACTGCCCTTTCTTCTTGTATTAAAGACTTCCTTAAATCACTTAACCACAGTTTAGGTATCTTCTCTTTAATATGTCATTTTTACATAACAAGTCCCTGGCCTTAGTAGCTCATCTCAAAAGTCACCAGTCCAAACAAGGCTTTTCTTTGAAAGGATACCTTAGAAATTTGCAGCAGAACATTAGAGAATGTTCTGGGTACTGTCAACACTCAAATTACATGAACTTCACTAAGAATTTCCAGCAAATCATTTTCCTTCAATACTGTTCTAGTGCAAATCCACCCACGACCCTGCGGGGAGCAGCAGACTAAATTCTTGGGGCCATTCAACCTACTTGAGGTATGAGGGGGTGTGCAGGAGACTGATGCTCGAATGCACGCCCTCTTGATGCCTGCATTCTTTCTCTGGAGCCAATGATTACAAAAATGAGCAATCTTATTAGGAATCCCTGATTAGCCCCAACACACACATACACAAAGCAAGGTATGAATGAATGCTCCTCTAAAGAGACAACTTTCCAGGGAAAATCAGAGAGAGGAAGGTGGCGGGGACGGTGGGGGTTGGGAGATTGCAAGGCTTGATGGCTAGAGGATGACAAACCCCTAAAACATTCAAATGCCAAGGGGTGGAATAGAAAATGACGCCAAGGACATGAATAACCTGGCAGCTGACCCAGATGAACTCAGAATTCACGACTTGGCGTTCTCCTCCAAGGCTGACCATAACAATACAAGGGGGAAACGGTACCTGTCTCAACAGGGTGCACCTTCCAACTACCCAACTGTGCAAAACCATCCTCCCCTCTCCCACCACCCGAGACCAGAGAAACTGAAAGAAAAAGCAGAACACGCCATTAGCGAGGCCAGGCTGCTCTTCCGGGAGCGGAGCCACCAACACCCCACAAAACAGCACAGACGTGAGATACCACAACCCGAGATTCCCCCTGCCTCCTGCAGCCGTTGGGAGCCAGGCAGGGTCCCGGCCTCAGTTTCCCCATCTGTCAACGACGGCGGCCCAGAGAGAAAGACCGAGTCCGGCGCTGCTCCTACCCAAGCCCTGTGGCGCTGGAGTCCCGCGACTCGGGATCCCTCCGGCAGGCTGGAGGTGACAGCCGCGGTTGACGTCAGAAGCTCGTCGGCCCGGGGCAGCTAACGGGCGGGCGCTGAGGCCCGACGGTCGCCTCCGCGGTTCAGGGTGCCTGAGGCAGGGCAGGAACACTGGAGACCTAGCCTCGGCCGCGCGGCCGCGCACACTCACCCGCCTCGGCTGCCGCTCAGCGACGCATCCCCGGCTTCAGAACCGGCGTCCCGGGCCGGCCGGCGCCCCACACCCACCACCCCAGTATTTACCTCAGGCGCGCGGGCCGCCGTGCAGCCGAACCTGCTACCTGGGCCCGCCCCCACCTGCCCCGCCTCCGAACCGCCTGCGGGGAGGGAGGAGCGGAGGCGGAGAAGGTAGAGGCCGTGCTAGCCAATAACATCCAGAGATCTGTCCCTGCGCGCGACCTGATTGGGTCTTCCTGTAACAGACCTTCCTCCAATGACTGCTGGCGCGGTGCTGGCTGAAGGGACTTTCCGCTCGGTCAAGCTCGGTGGAGCCAAAGGGAGAGCGAAGGGGCGGAGCAGTGGAGAAAGGGAGGAGCGATGGCTGATTGGGTAGAAGGCTGCCGGTGCCACGTCACCATTGGCTGAAACCACACCCGGGCGGGGCGCTGTGCTCTTAGCTCCACCCTCCTTGCGCGGATCTTAACTCTTCTTGGCTTAGCTGTCAAAGCCAGGGTGGGAAGCGATCCAGAGAAGAACTGAGAATAGTTTTCAGGATTCCATGAAAGAGCAGAGCTTAGAATTACACCTAGAGTCAATGTTTTCTTTCTCAGTTTCTCAACATGTAACACGGGGAACTCCCAACCGTGCTGAGCCTCAATTTCCTCATCTGTAGAATGGAGGTGTTAGTCCCACCTGTTTTACCGGATGGTTGTGAATTGCTACATAGTATCTCCTAACAGTCGGTTCTCTGTAGAAATTGAAGCTCTTTCTGCCTTCAGATGGGGTCTGGGACACCTGCTGTTTTTTGAACTTCTGCGGCCACCTATCCCAGCTTGGAGAGAGTCTCCCAAGGATAAGGAAAGGCTTTCCACCCCCTACCTTACCCAGGACTGCGTCCCTGGTCACCAGCCAGAATTGATGGTATAGTGAAGGATCTTTCAATTAGAAGGAAGGATTCTGACTCCCAAACGTGCTCAAAATATTTAAAGAAACTCTTTTTATAATCAGCCCCAGAGCCTGGCAGCACATGCCTTGCTTCACTGGATAGTTCTCTTAATTAATTCCTTCTCCTTTGACATTTTAACTACTAATTATGGGAGTAGGTGATTAATGCCGAGAAAGAAGTCTGTGTGTGTGTGTGTGTGTGTGTGTGTGTGTGTTTAATCATGACACAAATTTCCCCAGTGAAGACTACCATGTTTCTGAAAATCCAAAGAATGGGAACCAATAAGAACATAGAAGCAGACAGACACATGGGTGGTTACTAACAGTATAAACGCACCACTCCTCTCCCTGCTGAAATCACCCATGATGGAATTGGCATCTTTTGAAAACCGAAGCCTCAACTCTCTCCTGTCTATCATTGGTATACCCATATCCTGTTCCCAGCTTCCCCAGACCTAGCAACATGATGTAAATCAATAGTTGCACGAAGTGGCCGTAGATAACAATATTCCCCTATAGATCTGGATTCTCCCATGACACTGGCAGGATTCAGAGATCCAATCTGGCTGTGTGGGAGGACATTTTGCTTGGCCCCATCCAACAAGGAAGAGAACAGAGAGTTGAGGAAGTGGACTTTGTTAATCTTTTAGTGAGTCAAGCAGACTTATTTAACCCAGGTTGCTAGAGTCCCCCCCCCCCCAATTCTGTTTTCTCTCCTCAAATCCTTTCTCTCGTGCTCATTGTCCCTAGGCTCCTGGAGGTGTGATTTGCCACTCCTGGCTGAAGCATCTTTATGTCCTTTCTGATAGTGGCATCTGGTATAGTTGAGCGCTCTGTTTCTGTGGGGTTTGCCGCTGCACTATCAGAGCCCACATACCTCCCTTATCCCGACCCCCTGTTGACACATGCTCACTGTGCCCACTGAATCAGGGTCAGGGCTTGACTTCATCCAAGATTATCAGCTCAAGAAAACCTTACAGGCAGGCCGTTCTTAGTCACCATTCCGGGTCAGTTGGTACTGGCTGCCTAGAACTGCGCTGACACGATGCTGGAGCTGTGTGTTCAGGCTCAAGAGATAAAATACCTGCCATGATCTGACACACGAAAATGATGCCACTGTCATATTAGCTATTTGCAGTTCTTCATCTTTCAGGGTCTCGTTTTACAGAAGGGAGATTAAGGTCCCGAGTGGGAAAATAGCTTCCCTCGGTCACAGAACTGTTTTTGTGCTTTGTGGTATCTCTGACTGAAGTGCTCACTACACCTCCATGGTCTTCCCTTCTACTAAGGCCCAGCCCAAGTTCAAACTCTACCTTTTCCCATGACTCCAGACCCCACTGATCACCTCATGCTTCCCTACCCTCAGCCTGTCCCACCCAACCCGAGCTTGGCTCAGTGCAGATCAGGTTAAGTAGTGGAGCAGCTACCAGGAAACCTGTCTTAGTAGAGAAGAGGAATTCCCCGGTCTGCCTTCCTGGGGGAGGGCAACCGAGTACCGCCTCCCCCCCCCCCTCACCACACCCCCCACAGTCCCTGTGGACAGCTCAGTCACAGTTAGGAGAAGA
>JADRCD010236374.1:25428-49108 GCA_019843815.1 Montemys delectorum | reverse complement strand
CCCCCCACAGTCCCTGTGGACAGCTCAGTCACAGTTAGGAGAAGAACAGTCTAAGTACTCTGAGAAGGGAGGGGTGCACTCGGAGGCAGCCTGAAAAGGCTCCTGCAAAGCAAGAGAGCAAGGATGAATGTCAGCAGGGGCTGAGGGAGCACCCCAAAGAAAACAGGAAGTGAGCCTACGGTGAAAGAACTGAGAAGGGGAAAGCGCTGTCACGTGGCTCACTGCATCAGGACGGAGGGGGGGGGGGGGGTCCTCATGCCTAGAGCAATGGAAAAGGATTTTAGCCTGGTTGTGAGTGTGACCCCAAGCTGTCTCACCTAATTCCCTTAATATATGTGTAGGAGCCCCAATGCATGGCCACCGAATTGGGTGCAGCCCTCTCTAGACTACATCCAGATAGCTTTTTAGGAGCTATTGAGTGACTCACCGTGGGTACTGAAGAAAACATTTCTTAGTACTGCCGGCACACCCCTGACATAGACCCTGTTTACTTTAAACCTCCCACGGGCTACCCCAAGCCTTGCCAAGCCCTGTGTATTTCGTATTTTTCTGCTTATTCCATATCTATATTTAACACAATCTGAAGTGGACATCTGGTGTCCCTGCCCCACTGCAATCCTCTGCCCCTCCCCCCATGAATGGTGACTTCCAGTCACGCATCCATTTTCTATGATTCCTGTCGTGTTCCCACCAATCCAGTGAACGTGGCCCTGAGCCACAAAAGCTACGTAGACCAGGTGAGGATAGGGTACCATCGCTTTCTCCACAGAAGCCCTCCACGGTGCCTTGATCATGAAGGCGATCAAAAGTAGTACCTTCTGTCACAGATGTACTTGCCTCTGGAGAACGAACTCCTGGCACACCTGAGCATTCCATCCGGACGCTTTTACTCTGACCACCGAAAAGCTCTTTCCAATGCGATAAAAGGGATTGCTTTAATCATCTTGAAGCTAACCCAGCTTAGCCACCGCTTCCTTCTTTGAGAGGTTATCAGTAGTAGTATTATCAGTGATGAGTGATTTCTGAGGCCAAGTCTAAAGCACACAGAGAAAAAGGCTTAGTGCTCCTCTCTGGCACTTTCATGCCCCGTCTGGAACCCATCTGGGGCGGTGCACACACTAAGCATGGTGTCATGTCCAGTGCAGCCATCCTCCCTTGCGAAGGAAGCTATAGCAGAACCTGCTTTGGTTTCTGCTCCCATTTAAAAAGAGCATTTTTTGCCCTTTCAGAAGACCCAGGTTCAATTCTCAGTACCCACATGTGGGTCACAAGCACCTATGACTCCAGTTCTAGGGGGGATCTGATGCCTTCTTCTGAACTCTGAGGGCACCAGACATGCATGACTGCACAAATATACATGCGGGTAACAGGCTAAGTGAGCTCTTTACTTAGTTAAAAAAAAAAAAAAACCTGAGTGCCTACTATGTGCTGTGTACCCTGTGGGGCACTGTAGTGAGCCTGGCCTTTGCTCTCAAGCAGCGGCCCGACATTCCAGGGAAAGTATGTCAGCCTTCTGCTGCTGTGACAAAACAGATGAGAAAATTAACTCCTAAGGAAGAAGTGTCTCTGTTGGCTCGGTAGTTTCGGAAGTTTCTTGGGTGCCTTGATTGTTGCTTTGAGCCTACGGTGTCAAACTATTATAGGGTGGCGATTGCTTCCCGTGTGGTAGTCAAGATGCAAAAAAGACATGAAGAAGAGCCCCAAATGACCAGAAGACATTCTGTTAGGCTCTGGCCCTTAAAGCACACCAAGAGAAAGGCTTATTGTTCCTCTCTGACACATTTGTGCCATGTCTGGAACCCATCTGGGGCAGCGCACACACTAAGCATGGTCTCCTGCCCAGTGCAGCCATCCTCCTTTTCGAGGGAAGCCATAAGGAGCTCTAAAGGCTCCACCACATCTCAACAGAACCACAGATTGGCGATTAGGTCTTTAAAACATGAGACTTCGAGGGATAGTCAAGATCCAGACTCTCTTATCAAGAAGGAAGAGGCAAAGGTACCCAAAGAGTCCACACTGAGAAGACCCCGAGACGGCTGGGGTGACGGCTGGAGGGGAGGGTTTCCTCAAGGAGGTGATGATGAAAAACCCCAAGGAAATAGACACAAACACCACAGAGAATGGTGGCACCGGAGGGACTGACCAGGCAGCTGTGCATGTCTGCAAGCAAGAAGCCTCCAGCAGAGGAATGCTGCAGAGAACATGGTGTTCCGTGATCAAGGGAACCCCAGAAGGAGACCTCGACTTTACTCTGCCCTGAATGGGAAGTCAGAGGGCTTAACAGCAGAGCGGTGGCTAATGTTGGCTTGTGTTGGTTCTACTAGGTTCAGTCTGCAGGCCGGGGACAGAAGCAAGGAGACTGGCTAAGGGACGGCTACAGGCAAGAAGCCCCTTGTTTCCTGGGATGGAAGTGGTGAACAAGAAGTGGTGGAGATGGAAGAGCATAGAACCAAGGGGCCAAAAAAGGGGTGGGGGGACCTTGGAAAGAGACAAATAAAGGAAGCAAGTCGTTCTAGTATTTTGAATGGATGGATGACTGACAGAGAAGAGATTGGCTAGTGGGCTGTAAGGAGAAGTAATTATAGGTTGTGATTAAATTTAGAACCAAAACAGGTATCTCAGGGGAACACAGCTAAAGAGCTCCCTCGGATACACAGCAGTAGTCTGTTTGTGGACGGTAACTCTCAAACAGGAAATTGCTCAGCTCAGCCCCCGAGTCCCAGATGACCTGTCGCCACTATCCTAAATCTGAGGCTGAGCCTCTCTCACCCATGAACAGGGCTGGAGCTTACTTAACCCACCAGCCGGGCCAGCTGAGTGGGAGGAGATGCACCAGAGATACATTGTTGATGCAAAGTATTAAAACTCAGGTCTAGATGCAGCCCACCTCAGACACAGTTCCTTCCCCTCTGGTTTCCTCCTCCTCTTCTCCTTCTTCTCCTTCCTCTCCTCTCCTTCCTCCTTCTCCTCCTCCTCCTCCTCCTCCTCTTCTCCTTCTCCTTCCTCTTTTCTTTCAGTATTCGAGACTCAACCCTGGCCTGCACACAGGCTAGGCAACTGCTTCTCCACCTAGCTACACCCCCAGCCTTTTGATCACATTTCTATGCCACATATTCATTTCAGTATCTTATTTCCTGACTGTGGAAGAGGCTCAAGTAGGGGTGAGGGGAAAACTCAAGAACCCTTTCCTCCCAGGATCATGATGACTGTAATTGAAGTCTGAAGAGTTTCCTAAACTAAAATCTAGGAAAGGCTGCTATTCTGGCACCTTCTGCTCCGCACACAAGAATTAAGCACTTTTGGCCACATGGGAAACCTGCAAGCACCGGGCTAAGCCAACCGCTGGAAGCCCACGTGCTTCTCCAGTAACCTCTCAGCCAAAGAAATGTAAGACTAAGAACTCAAGTTCACTGGTTATCTGCTCAGGCCCAAGAGTCCTTTCAGTGTCGTCTGCTGGCCTTCTGAAAGTCTGGAAAGTTCTTCACTGAACTCCACCAATAATTTCCTACCAAAGCCTGGGTGTCATCCTTGTCTGGGTCCCTGTAATCAACCAGTCTCTCTCTCCATCTCTTTCCCTGTTCTCCCTCTCTCTGTCACCCCTCTCTTCATGTCTCTCCCTATTCTGTCTCTCCCCATCTCTCTCTGTCTCAATCTCTCTCTCCCTCTCCTCTCCCCCACTCTCTCTCCCTATTCTCTCTGTCTTTCTGTTTCTCTCTCTCTCTCTCCCTCCCTCCATCTCTCTCTTGTTTGATATGGAGTCTCACATAGTCCAGGTTGACCTCAACTCAGTTTATAGCCAAAGATGACCCTAGTTGTTGTTTTTACTAGTACCTCCCAAGTGCTGGGATTACTAGTGTGCACCCCGACACTTGGCTTTGACCTCTTATTACTTCCTAACCTCTCCCTGAATGATGCCATCCAATACTAAGAGCTCATTTTTGGTGCTGAGACACCCACCCCATTCTCTCTGGTAGTGCCATCTCCCGGCTCCAGGCTCATCAGAATAAATGCTTCTCTTAGGCATAGGAAACTTGACTGCCCAAAACAGAAGTCTCTTCCTTCTGAGCTTATTGTGGACTTGCTGTCCCTAGCCCTCAGGTGCTCAGGACTAAACTCTGTCATTCTAGACAATTCCCTTTCCCTGGGCTCTCTCTATCTACCCATTAGCCCCTAAGCACCTACCTCCAGGGGATTTCTGAGGTCCATCTTCCTAGATCCACCTCTTCCATACACAGCCTGCCCTAGCTCCTAGTTGCCTTCTTACTTCCTCCTCTTGTTCCCACCCTTATGAATTTGGGTCACAACTCCACCTGAGGATGAAGTTCTTTGTTAAAGGAAAGTTAGATCCTATGTCCCCTGCTTAGAACATTCCAATAGCTTGGCCTTATTTTACTTCTATAGATTTATATAGAGAGAGAGCTTCTTACCTCATAGCCTAGGCTAGATTCAAATGCTAAATCCTCTCATTGAGCTTTGTGAGTGCTGGGATTACAGGCATGTACCACAACACTTAACCTCTATTCCAAAGTAAAGACCAACTGGGCAGTGGTAGCACATGCCTTTAATCCCAGCACTTGGGAGGCAGTGGCAGGTGGATTTCTGAGTTCAAGGTCAGCCTGGTCTACAGAGTGAGTTCCAGTACAGCCAGGGCTATACAGAGAAACCCTGTATCCAAAACAAAACAAAACAAAAGTCAAAAAACCAAAGTCAAGACCAAATCCTTGATCACAGCCATGAGAACTGGGCCTACCGACTTTTGCAAACCCACTTATTGACACCTTCTCCTTGACTCAGAGCAAGCAGAATGTGTCCATTCCCTACAGTTGCAGCAGACCACCATAAATACCACGCCCAAAAGTGACATAAATTACCCCAATACCTGTAAGCTCTAAGTGAACTGGGCTCCCTTGGGGCTCTGAGGGGGAATCTGGCTTCCTGTCATTCGGCAGCTTTCAGACCGGAAGTCCTTAGTTCTTTAACCCTTTTATGGTCTTCAAGGTCAGAGGCATGACATTTGTTTCAGCTGTCTCTCTCCCATAAGGACACACAAATATGACTGTGTGCAGGGTCAGCCAGGTAATTCATGGTCATCACCACCCCCATTTCATGAGACTCTACAAAGTCTTCTCTTCTAGGTAAGGTTCTAGGGACTAGAACCCGATGCCTTTGGGCAACTATTCCTCAACCTGATGCACATTCAAGGTCCTCCGCTTTAGGAGCCTTTGTGCAGCTGCCTCCGTGGCATGGAAAGCCTCTCTGCCCACTCACTGGTGGCCTGGTCAGCTTCCTTCCCATGAAGACGCAGCTTTCTCGGCTCGTGAGAGGAAAACTCCTTGGACCCTGGTGTCTGTTTATTTCTAAGTAATACAGCTTTCCTTTGAGGAAGTAGTGCGGGCCTGAGATCAGCAACATACAAGGAGGAGATGTTTATTTAGGGTCATAGATTAAGAGGTGTCTATCCATAGTCTCTTGGCCTTGTGGCTGTGGCCCTGCGGCAGTACAGCGTGGCCGAGCAGAAATGCGGTCATGCGATCTGTTCACCTCGAGAAGCAAGAGAGATCAACAAGGGTCAGAGGTCCTAATATCCCTTGAAGGGCATGACCCCCCCCCATGACCCCCCTTCTGTCAGGTTCTACTTCCTCAGCTTTACTTCTAATAAGTCAGGCACCAAGCCATAAGCATATGAGCCTCGGAGGAACATTTAACTCCTAGCTATAATTTCCTTCCTTGTATTTTAATAGAAAAGTATTATTTTATCCACATACTTTCAATGGACTTGCTTTCTGCCTATCCAGCCATCTGTCCTCACACTGGTGCTCTGAGGACAAGGACAATAGCTGTCCTGACAAAACTAGTTAATAAATTATTACTAAAAATGAGCTTACCATCCAACATGGTCCTGTGCAAATGGCATTATATCCTCTCCTTAGAGAAGATGGTCTTATCCCTCCTCTTCCTGATCATCTGAACCAACAACCATCCAGGCAGGGCAGAGCCCCAGGAACAAAGAGAGCCCATGGATTATTCTCACACAAACACCCAGGGAGATGCCCCAGCATTTAGCAAGCCAGACACAAAGAAGACGTGTACAGAAGCAGGGATCCACCATCGCCAACAGCCACTCGTGTGCATACACAGAGCAAACAGCTAAGTCTTGTGTCTGTGAGGCCAGCGCAGGAGGCTGCTGGCAACGGTAGGCCACATACATACTTGCCTTCTTCACCTTCTCCCTGTTAAGATACCTACTCACTCCTATAGCCACTCGGAAAAAACTAAGGAAGGCCCACAGGGCTGTCCCCATGGGTCCTGTGAGACTCTGGAACAGCTTCACATTTCACAATGGGTTAGACTCTGCTAAGTTGAAGCCAAATGTGTTTGGATGGCCAGCTAGTTCTAAGAATTGCTTTTTGCATTAGGCTATAAATTATCTGGTAGAAAACAACATTGTTCCCCTCGTGTAGAGCATGGTACTTTAAAAGTGTGACAAATTTGGGGGATATTTTTAACTGTTTCATCACAATGAACACAGCTTTGGGAACTCAATAGCTTTCACCTCTGTGATTATTTATAGCAGGAAGTTCATGATCGCATTTTCTATAAAAGCACCGACTTAAAATAAAACGATGTCACTTATAAATATTAACCCGCTTTTACACGTAATAAAATGGAAGGTAGTAAAACTTGTACAATTTAGAAATTACAAAGGTAGCATTTTGAAAAAAACACAAAAAGACTTTGGCTCAGAAAAAAGGTTTGGTTTTGTCCCCTGCAAACTTCCAACCCCCAACTCTATGTCCTGAAGCATTCTGTCATAAATAAAATGGAGCTGTCTTTCAGGAATATGTCTCAGAAGTCTGTTGTCAGAGTTCAGTTCACAGGCACGGACTCAGGGCCTGGTGGGGTTGTTTGAAATTCTGGCCCAGATTAATTCTAAAAAGCTGCAGTTGAGGGAGGAACTGATTCCAAAGGCTCAAACTATAGAGTAACTGATGTTACTGGAAACCAAAGGCCATGTGGGATTCCAGCTGGAGTGTGCTCATATTTTTTTCTTGTAAATCTAGAACATCCTGGGGGCAAATGTCTGTTGTCTGTGTTAAGAAAGGAGAGCAAGGTATTATGTTGGTTGTTGGAGTGCAGGTCTTGTTAGGCCTCATGCAGGACAAGTGGGGGTACCAGAGTGTGATGGCCTTAGAGGATGAGCTGAGTCCAGACATGGCCAGAGCTGCTTCCTGAATACTCCTCTTCAAAAGAGAGGAGAGAGGTGTCTTGTATGTAGAGCCAGGTCTCCACAGCAACAGGTGTTTAGTTAATGTCCATGTGTCCCACTGAGACCCTTCAGAACCCTGGCCATTCAGCCAGAGGCTACCAACATAGCAACGGAAGGATCTTCTTGTGTTCATCCCATGCTTGGAGTCTAGAAAAGAATAAGAGAGTAAAAACATGTTCATTAGCCAACATTCTCCTGAAGAGCAGACCGAATGGTGACTGAGGGAGGGACAGAGGAAGGGAGAGGGGGAGAGACGGAGGGAGGGAGAATGGAAATTTCTCTGATTCACTTACACCATCCGGATGGGATAGTCCAACAGTGGCCATCTGGAGAGGCAGAGAACCTGGTAGCGGCCCAGCCGATGAAGCTCAACAGACACCTCATGTTCCATCAAGCTCCAGGTCTGAAAACTCCCTAAACATCACTGGTGATGGATCCATGTTGAAAGGTCCAAAACGCTGGAGTCTGCTGTCCCAACAAGAGAGCAGCAGCCATAGCTGTCCTCACTCAGAAGAGAAGCTCACGTATGCAAGTACACGCTACCTTCCTCTTCCTTTATCTTCCTCCCACAGGGCAACCAGAGGATTGTGTCACCCACATGCAGTGAGGGCCTTTCCTCTTTCAGTCGATAATCCTACATGATGATTCTCTCAAGAGACATAAACGTGGTCCTCTTGGGTCTCTTAAGTCAGTCCAGTTAACAACCAAGACCAACCATAAGGCCTCCTTGAGAGAAGTCAATTCTGGATGGCATTGGGGTGCCTTTCTCTGCTAGCAGAAGGTGACTGTACTTTGTCCAGGAAACCAAAATCTAGCCCTGAGTAGCACAGGGACATTGCCTGATGTTACTCAGCCTCCAGAGTCAAGGCCTCCACGGCCCACTCACAAGCTGAGATGTCACAGCAGAAACATCACAGCAGAAGTCTGGTGTCCCTGGAGCTGAGTGCTTGGATTTCCTCCGGAGAGAACGTGTTCCCTCGGAGCCTGCAGGGGTGAAAGGAAGTGGGAGGTCTGAGTGGAGAGAGAGATGTGAGTGAAGGCTATCAAGGAAAGTAGCCATCTTTAAACCTATGCCTGGCAGGGGGTGGGGGATGGGGGCTGATGCTCAGACCCAACCTCCCGCACAGCAGATGGAAAGGGGTTCTCTTTTGAGGGTTCTGTTTTTTACCATCAGCCACCCAGAGCTGTTCCCGACCAGCCCACAGAATGAGCAAGGCTCCATGACTGTGGCCTCAGTCCACAACACTGGGCCGTGCCAGCTACAGACTCCCCAAGGCCTGCTATTGCTGTTCAGGCAGTAATCATGGCCGTTAAGAATGAAGTGAGTTAGGTCTGTGCCCACCCAGCTTCATCAACAATCAGCAAGGCACATCAGAGCCCTTAGGTGTCAGCCTAAGGCTGGTCCACTCCTTGAAGATGGAAGGTGACATTTCCTAGGACTATGCAGTTGTTTAAAAAAAGCAAAACAAAACAAAACAGCACCAACGCAAATAAACAAAAGCTGTCTCAAATGCTAGACTGCTGGACCTCCCCAACAATGAGACTGTCCCCGACTCAAGCAATTTCAAAAGCTTTGGTTTCAATTTCACTCTTTGAGATCTGTTTGCTATTGTATGAAACACAAGCTCAAATGGTACCTGTACTAGGTAATAGGCCTTGTGGGTCTGCAGCCAGCTCTAAGACTACGCCCACCTAAGAAGGGCCAGTGTTTCCTCGCCTCTGGTTAAATGCCTGACACTGGGAATGGGGCTCCAAGCCAGGCATGGCGGTGCACACCTCTAAGCCCAGCACTTAGGAGGTAGAAGCAGAAGAATTAGGAGTTCACCCTTGGCTACACAGTGAGTTTGAAGCCAGCCTGGGCCAAATGAGATTCTGTCTGAGGTGGGGTGGGAACAGGCAAGCAGGGGGACAGAGAAAATAGGGCCCTAGAGTTGACAGCACTTTTGAGAAAATACTGAAAAACGTGCTTGTTTTATTTTGAGACAGGAGCTTGCCCAGACTCTAGCCTCCTGAGTACTAGGATCATAGGTGTGTACCATTATTTCTGGTCTGAAATGCAGAACCTTATAGTGGTAGCTTTCACTTGTGATGTGTTAAGCCAGAAGATCCCTCTCTGCTTTCTGCACAATAAACAAGGAGCCTAGATCAGGTTGAATCTGGATGCCTTTTTCAAACACATGAAGGACTATGGCTTTTAATGCTATGGATGTGGCCTCATAACCTCCAGAATTCAGAAGTACTAAGGGTCTCACATAATAGCATCCTCAGTAGATGGGAGCAGATATTGTGGCTAGTGAAACCCTCTCAGTTTCACTGTAACCTAGGTTGACTTTGAACTCACATTCCTCCTGTCTCAGCCTCGTGAGCACTGGGATCAAGTTATACACCACCACACCCAATACTACTATTTGAAGCAGAACTGGCCCTACTTGGAGATACAGATTTCCTTTATGTAAACCTATTGTGTGCAGAATACCAAATGTTGGTCAAAACTGATCTTCAAAATTCTACCATTCTTCTCTCCTCTCATCTCATTTCATGGATATGAAAACCAAGACTTGGAGAGGCACAGAAGTTTCCCCAGGGGCCTTACCAAATTTCTAGAATGGTACTGTTCCTGCTGAGGGCCTGCAGGAGGGCTTCTGCACCCCGGTAGGTGATGCCATTGTTGGACAGTCTGGAAGAGAAGTAGACAAGATAAGCTATTGTAGGACTTAGTTTTCCACGGAGCGCTTCCGGTTCCAGGAAGCCTGCTGCTCCAGCCCTGTGAGATGATCCATGAGGGTCAATGCTTCTGTAAAGAGAACCCCTCTTCCACTCACCAAACTAGACACACAGTGAAAAGGGCATAAGGCCTAAGGATCCACAGCTCATTGCCAGGCTTCCAAGGGTTCAAGTCTAACCCCTACCATCTGCTGTTCAATCTTCATCAAATTCATCTGAATAAGGAAAGATCTGCCTCTCAGAGGGTAAGAAGTGAACAGAAAATGACACTGAGAGATCTTGGCCCACTCACTGTGGAAGTAACTTGCAAACAGTGATGTTCAGGGACATAGGTCAGAGACAGAGGCTGGGACAGGAGCTGACCCACAATGGAAACTTTTGCTTCTTGCCTTCTAAGAACTACTGCTCCATGTGTCTTCATCCCCAACACTGGCCTGTTGCACATCTACCATCAAGGCGATGCTAAGAACATCACCAATGTGTGCTGAGCTTTTCCTGTGTGCCAGCTCTCTACCTACTTGTGTCAGTGCATGCCCAAACCCCATGAGGAGGCCAGTTACTATCCCTTTACACTTGAGATAACTAAGGCATCAGTCCAAGGAGAGAGGCTGTCTGACTGTGAAGCCTGGACTCCAACCAACACTTGGCAGAGAAGACACTGGAAAAAGAAAGAAGTGGGAGAGCACTCGTGCGCTCTCTCTCTGCTCTCGCTCTCTCTCTCTCTCTCTCTCTCTCTCCCTCTCTCTCCATCCTGTTCCCCCCTTTAACACCTCACATTGAAGAAAGATATAAATAATACAGATATACAGATATCGATGTTATGAGGAAATCAGCATGGGGCGATTATTACTACTCAGGATTCTGAATCATCAGTCTGACAACAGGGGACACAGGACACTCCCCACCTCCACCACTGCTTGGCCTCCTTTCAGATCAAGTGAGGCAAAGTGTGGCAAAGAGGAAGAACAAACCTGCTACTCCAATCAGGAGTGTCCCAAGTGTCCCCAAGCACTCCAACAGCACTTGCTGTTCCATGCATGATATACTTCCCAGTGTAATAGGAGCCTTTCCCGTTTGAATTCAAACACCACCTTCTTAGAGAAGCCTTGTCCAAACGACAACAACCACACACACACCCCCGTGGCACATCCTCCTCCTAACTAGAAATGAGCCTTTTGTTTGCCATCTGTCTCCAGCATTAGACTATGAGAGATGGGAGAATGTGAGCCCGCTCTGTCCTAGACACCTGACACAAGGATTGTGGTAGGAACACTTCCTATATGAAGGCATACCTCAGTGTGCCAACTTTTCCCAGATCAATGACTACTTCCTGGATGAATGCATAGAGAGGTGTGCTGACATTTCTCTGATCAATGCCTGAACACACACATAAGCAAACACCAGCACTTGTACCATATAACACACCAGGAGACACTACTGGAGATGGTCATCCACATAGCCCATCTGCCTGAGCAGCAGTGGCTCTTGGAGGAAAGAGGATACCTATAAGTCATACCGGAGATACATTCATCAGCCCGCCCATTTGTGCTCCCTCAACTTTCGTGTCCGATTCTGGGAATTGCTTGCTGAGATCTGCCACTCCCTGGAGGAGCAGTTCTCAACCCTCACGATGCTTGCTGCAAACCCTTTCACACCATTCCTCATGTTGTGCTGACCTCCAGCCATGAAACTGTTTTCCTTGCTACCTCATAACCGCAATTCTGCTGCTGTCATGAGTCTTAATGTAAATATCTGTGTTTTCGGATGGTCTTAGGCAACCCCTGTGAAAGGGTTGTTAGAACCTCCAAAAGGGTTGCAACCCCCAGGTTGAGAACCACTGCTCTCTAGACTCTTGGAGGAAAGCTCAGCCATGTTGAGAATAAGCTGGAAGTTCGGGAGAACCGACAACCCCAGACACACCTCTTGCAAAAAGGCGTTTACTCGAGGAGAAGTATCCAGCAGCTCCACTGTTGGACTGGGTAAGTGTCAAGCATATTCTGCCAACTCCCAAAGGCTCCAGTTGCAGGAGTTCTAATCTCCTTAGCGATAACTGACTGCAATCCACCCTCCACAGCCACCATCCCTTTCTGCCGCACCAAACCTTTCCTCCTGCAGTGTTTCCCAAAACCACCCAGATACCAGGTAGGCACTGAATACAGGCATCCTCATGTACCTAGACCAAGGCAAGCCTTCCCCACCAGACGGTGAGGTTTCCAGAGCTAGCCAGGGCCTGACCTCAGACCCTAAAATCCCTCCCCATGCTGGGCATTATTGTACCATCACAGGGTACTTACTTCAAGAGTTTCAAAGTTGAATTTCTCTTCAGTCCCTCTGCGAGAGCACACACCCCTTCATCACAGACGCAGTTTTCCTCTAGGCTGCCAAGAACAGAGAAGAGGTCAAGTCCTCCTTGGGGCATTGACTGTGGAGGAGGATGTCAGAAAAGGTTGACCTCCTCTTTTTAAAAAATTCCAACATGCAGCCGGGCGGTGGTGGCACATGCCTTTAATCCCAGCACTTGGGAGGCAGAGGCAGGCGGATTTCTGACTTCGAAGCCAGCCTGGTCTACAGAGTGAGTTCCAGGACAGCCGGAGTTATACAGAGAAACCCTGTCTCAAAAAAACAACAACAACAACAAAAAAATCCAACATGCATAAAAATAAGAGTAGACAAGAGGGGTGGGGGTCTCAGTCCCAGGGACAGCTGTGCAAAGGTTCCACTGTATAAAAATCCCCATTGTGAGCAGCTATGAATACTCTTTCTGTCCTAGATCAACACGAAATGCCTTTTTGGTGTGAGAAGCTATGTACTTCGTGAAGGAGATGGTATTTCCTGCTTTCCATTGCAACCAAAATTGGCCAAGTGACACACGCAGCCACGGGTACACAAGGAAAGCTGACAGATGGGAGCTTCCAGGAATGCTTCGGAAAGGGAGGTGCTCTGCCTGTCTCTTGCTCTCGTACCATACAGAGACTGAATCTTGAAAAAATACAAAAGTAATTGCTGCAGACGGGGCAGCTACCTTGATCATGAGATGAAGACACACGCTAGGCATGATGGGACAGGAAGAGATGGCGACAGGCGAGGCCCTGGTAACCTGCTATAGACACCACTCCAGCTCTAAACTGCCTACCTCCAGACTTCCTGGACACAAGAAAATCAACCTTTGCTGGCTTAAGCCTCACAGATGGAAAAAAAAGCCTCCCAGGCTCTCTATTATGCGGTCTAATTAACTTACACTAAATCTGGCCTGAGTTTGCCTCCATACTTTTGAGTTCCTTGCAGCAAACTGTAACTTAATTTAGCATGCAAACGAAGTGCCATCTAACAAGAATATACTCTTGCAGCAAGGAGCTAGGTTTCAGATAATCACAACACCCACGCTTCAGCAGGTCACAGGCTGGCGACTCATACCACATCCAAATGAGGCAAGTGGAGAGCCACTGCCAACTAGTTATTTGCTTTTCCTGTTGGTAAATACTGCTCCCATGGTTGCTGGGTGGGGCTACCTGAACTCCTCCTTGTTGCTAGTACCAATCTGTGGATCAGTCTTGGCTCATATTAACTCTACTAAATCTACTTTGTCTAAAGTTCTTTTATGCCCAGCCATCCAATATCCATGTCCCTTTCCTCCCTATTTTAATAAAAACAAAACAAAACAAAACAAAACAAAAACCTTGTTTTGTTGTGGTAAGCTATGCACTTGGAACAAACAAACATGGCATTTCCTACTCTCTGCTATAGCCAGGGTTGGACAAGCAATCAATCATCCTTATAACCAATACCTCACAATGAGGTGCTTCTCTACCAAGAAGAGATGGGGATAATTCCCAACCAGCGTATAATGAATGCTGCTTCCTCAGATCCAAGGTCTCTCCAGTAATGAAACCACTTTCTCTAAGATTGAAACATATTATCTGCAGGGAGGCTCCTTAAGCAAGAAGGTAAATAATTCAACATCGCTTCAGGAAGTCCCTGAAACTGACCAGATTTGTTAGGCCCCTCCCTGCCACAGTAAACAATAAAATCTGAGCATCTGTCCCAGAAGAGTAAAGAAGACTCTCAGGTATATTCAACCACAAAGATGGTTCTGAGAACAGACCAGCCTGGAGGAAGTAGAAACCAATCTAGCTGCCTAAAACAGGTGCAGACCAACTCAGTCACTTGGAAAGGGCATTCTTCAACCTATCGAACTCCCTGCAGACTGTGCAGTGTGCTCTAGGTTCCAAGTTTTTCGCGTTGTCACCCGTGGTGGGCTTTCATGATGCAGCTGTCTTTGAGTCATTTCTGCTTCTGCAAGTAAGTCCCCACCCATATCCCTACAAGTAACCCCAATAAAACTCAGGGTTCACCAGTGGTGGTATCCATACTGTGCTCTGTTGTGGGCTCTCTAGCTGGGGTGAGTAGATTTGTGTGTTATGTCTCACCAGGAGAAGTTGTATCACACAACATAATTGGCACCTAAACAGGGGCACAACAGAGCCAAAGATGAGTTGGGGAGGAGCAAATGCAAGGTCCTAGCTACCGGTAGCAAGATGTGCAATCGAGGCTGTCGCTGAGAAGCCTGGGGGGGCGGGTATGCTCATCTAATAGAATTACCCCTTCCTGCACAGTATGTCTTTGTACTGTAACAGTGTTAGCACGGTTCTTGCTGTGGGTAAGGAGCAACTAAGGCTGTGCCATCACCATTAGGAGTGTCTGTGGGAAGAATCCCAGGATGACAATCTTTATCTACATGGTATGGAGTGGCATGTCTGCTTGCTGAGCGGGGTCCACCACATGAATACGGAGGTTCCCTGAAAACAGTTAAAGGTTTAGAGGAATTTTGCCATCTTTGAGCTGAGCATACAAGGGTCAATATAGTTGGCAAGCAGCGGCAGGGGTGCCTGGCCTCTACTGTGTGTGGTTAGCAATGTATCCGAGATGGTGGTCAACCAGGAGCTTGCTTGTGTAAAACAGAAACTTGTTTGTGGAAAGGAGTAATTAAAAAGGGAGATGTGGCTGGCGTCCTCCATGTTGGCCTCTGATTTGACAACTTAATTAGATAAACAAGAGGTTAAGAGAGAAACAGTAAAAGTGATAAAAGAGATCCTCCAAGTCCAACCTTCAGTTAAAAAAAAAAAAAATCAGTAATCCAACAAACAGATGGGGGTGGGGGCACTAACAACAATCCAATGCAAAAACTACTGTGATCAGAAAATACTCAACATTTGCGGGTTTTAAATAATGCAAGAGCCTGTCCAAGCCTGGCTTGTGAGGCCATGGGACATGGGAATGAACAGGATCAGTCTTCTGTAGAGGCAGAAACACTGAGTAATATAATTTCCCATCCCTCCTGAAAACAAAGGCTGCATAACCCAAGACATTATGAGGACAGTCAGTCCCCAGGGAAGAATGGCCTATTAAAGCCATCAGAACAATTGGTGATCAATGTCTGAAAGTCCCCATACACATTAGGAACTGGATGACCACGGAGGAAGAACAAATATTACTGGGGGAACTAGGAATACGAGTGGCTGTGTTTGAACCCCAGTTCACTGGACCAGATAGAACTGTGTTCTCAGAGAAATTAAAGAAAAGGTTGATGCAGCAGGAGCACCTCACGGCTGCTATGGAGCTTCAGCAGCTTTGCTGAGCCCCTTGGTGAGGCAAGGCCTTTATAAATAGAAAAGGCTTTGGCAGGTGTCTGTGACTTAAACTAGCATGTAAGAAGCCTTTGTAAGGTAGGAGAACAACCAAAAGGGGGGTAAATAAACGTGCCAGTGAAGGTAAAGAAGCCGCAGGCATCCTGGGAACTCTTGGCAGATTTTCCCACCCCATCTTGCCTATGTTTGTCCATCCGCTGTATGACTTGACAAATGTGATCGAGACAAAATGGTTCACAAAGCTTTTGAGCAGGCTAAGATCCTTGTAGGATAGGCTAAGTAGCTTTGTGCCCCACTAACCTCAAGTGTCCCTTCCTGTTAGAAATCACCAAGAGTTCAAAAGGGTATAGCTGGTGACTATGGCAAAAAACAGTCCGAACAAATGGTTCTCATAGAGTTTTGGTGTCAGTCATAAAAAGAAGCAAAAGCTATGCATCCAACACTAGAACATGAACTGCAAGAGGTGAAATCTGGAATAGCTCTACCTCTGCGACTGAAAAACACTTACCCGGCGAAGGGCTGGATTGAAAGCCTCCTGAACAAGGTACTTTCTGGTGTGGTACAAAATCAAATTCTACAGAGGTGACATACATATGTGACATATGTACGTACAACAGTGAAATACGGTGTCTACAAGTCCTAGTACCAATGCCATATAGGCTGTCCTAGGACCCGTGTACTCTAAAGCCACTGAGCATCACCCAGTAAATAAACCAGCAGCTAAGTAATTTAAATCCAAAAGGTACCCTATATAACTTAGAAAAAAGGAAGAAAGAGGAGGGAAAGGAAAGGAGAGAGGAGAGGAGAGGAGAGGAGAGGAGAGAAGAAGATTCCCAGAGGCTATAATGTTACTGAATGAAAATCCCAGTGCCAGAGATGGGCTATCTCACTATGAGTTGTTGACCAGGAAAACCTCCGAGGCCCCTTAAATAAAAACATATTGCTAGTGTTGATCATTGCTAGAAGCAGACAGTAAGAGCCTGGTGCTGAAGACACCATGTGCACATGCTTGACAGATTGTGGAGAAATTAAGCTGGGACTGAACTGAAAGCCTCCATCCTGCTGACTGGCTTTCATAGTGCCAAGAGGGTACAACAGGCTGACGGTGGAGGACTGTCACCAACATTCCCGCTTGGCTATGGATCCTGCGTGCTGAAATGTCAACATGCTAGGCAAGATGTGCCTGCTTGTGCAGTGGTGGCTCCGCTGTCATGGATAAGGTACCGCCCACAGCCTTCCAATTGGATTTTAGGCTCACTCTGCAAAAGGGAGTTCATGTCTGGTGCTGTAAGCCAGGACGGCCGAGGAGGTCATAGGTTTTCTAGGTAGATGTGATATGCATGTCCTCTCAACATATGTGTTACATGTTGCTGCCATCCTCCACTCATTCCGACTGGGGATGCTCCAAAGAACAAGTGACTGTTACTGTGGCATGATGGCCTGTTTCTTATATAGGTAACCATATAAGACTCAAAGACCATTGCAAGCAAGGGGCAAAAAGAAGGTAAGAGTCAAAAACAAGAGTGCTGCGCAACACTCTGCAGAGATTAGAACATTCCATCCTACAGGAAAGCTCCTTAAACAGGGAGGTAAACAACTCAAAATAGCTCCAGGAAGCCCCTAAAACTGACCAGATTCATCCTCTCCTCTCCTCTCCTCTCCTCTCCCTCATCCTCCCACTCCCACCAGAGTAAGCAACAAAAGCTGTGAGTCCGTCTCCGAGAAGGCAAGCTGCATAGAAGACTCAGACTAGTCTAGCTGCCTGGAAGAAGCTTAGGCCACCTGAGGCAGCTGGAAATGACACTGTTGACCTCTTGAGCTGCCTGCAGGCTGTGCAGTGTGTGCAGGTGAGCAGTCACCGTGCTGGGGTGGGTTTTGGTGATACAGCTATCTTTGAGTCCTTCCTGGTTCTGTAAATAACCCCCTCACCCATATTCCTATAAGTAACGTCAATAAAACGGACAGTTTTCCAAGTTGGAGTTTGGTAGTATCCATACTTCTGTCTGTCCTGGGCTCTTATCTGGAGTGAGTAGATGTGTGTCTTGGATCGCCCCAGGAAAAGTTTTGCCATGCAACACCTCCACACTGTGTCTGTGGCGATCCTTTGCGCGTCTGTGCTTTGCTGTTCCCTGGAAAAAAATCACTTGGCGTTTTCTCTCACTACTCTATCTGGAACTGCGAAGGTACCCCTGGAGGTGGAGGCACTGGCAGCACCTTCAGGGTGGATAACTTAGGATCTGCTTCAGACGTCATATGCACACTTTGTGGCTCATCGTTCAGTGATCCCAAACTCCACTCAGGAGCATCTGATGTGACCTCTGACTTCTGAGGTGACCTTTCACTCTAACAGCCAATGTTTTAAAGAACTCAAACTCATTTAGAAATGCTAAACTTCACAAGCACTAGTACTCCTGGTACTCCTTCCTGTTACAGTTGTTGGCAGCTGCTATAGTAGCAGTAACCTCACCGCTACAATGGCTTTGCATTTATGGAACACGTACACATATGGCAAGCTCTATATTAAGCACATACACATATGGCAGGCTCTATATTAAGCTCTCCAACAGCACTACCTTCCTTAATTCTTAAAAATTCTTTCTGGAGCTGGGAACATTCTGGCTTTCGGTTCTCAGGTAGAAACCTATAATCTGGGGATTACTTTAATTTGCCTGCTTGATTCCAGAGTTTGTGGTCTTCACCATTAAAGCACGTGCAGGCAATAGATGAACCAGTGAGCCAACATCTCCACGTAGATAAAAAGAATTAGCAGTGAAGGGCCAGGTTCTGCAGGCGTCACACGACTCAAAGCCAAAATCGACCGACTGCTCAGTCATCCAGCCTTGTGTTACCCACACAACCTTCCATGGACGAGGCCAGGCAATCCCCCTGTAACTCACCAGAGTTCCTCCAGGGACTTGTTCTTCTCCAGCATCAGTGCTAGGGCTTGGGCACCCACGCTGCCAATGTTGTTTCCTACCAGGCTAGACATAATCGTGGAATAAAAACGAATCAGAATAGAAGGGGACCTCAGAGACAACCGATCTATGAAGGGCAAATGATAGACAGGTAAATAAAGGCTGTCCTCCATCTTAGACATAATTGGTTACAGTGCCCCCTGAAGGCCAGGAGCATCTTCCAAACCCTCCTCAACTGGCCAGCCATTTTCAATGGATTTGAACAAGTCCTTATCTGATGGGTTCAGCTCACAACCTTCCGTTTACTAACAGAATCATGACCCTAAAAGGAGAGAGAGTCACCTCCAAATTCACCCACAAACCCTCAAGTTTCCTGATCCCAAACCCACAAGTCTTTCTTCCTTATTTTATTCCCTAATACAAGGAAGTGCGGACAAAGTTTAGTGAGCTTCAGAACCACTCCAACCACCTAGCTCCCCGTGACAATGACACGACGCACATCTTGCAGCTTACCTGAGCCACTTCAAGCTCTGGTGATCGGCCACAACTTCAGCCAGGGCTTGGGTGCCCTTATCACCCACGCTGTTGCCCCAGAACCTGAGGCATTAACAGGGCATGTGTTTAGGCACGTGCTCATGTGCTTCCATAGCACCACTCCGCCCCAGGGAGGTCTCAGGGGTCCCAGCAACGTGGACCCTACCACGAGCTTTTTAATAAGATGACCAAACTCCACTCAGTTTCTCAATGGCCTTAAAGTCTTTAACAAAGGTTCTCGGACCCATCCCTCGGTGAGGGGGAGCTCATGCTCTGTAGTTCACAGGGTTGTGATCTGTCTTCCTTCCTGGCAGCTGTCACCTATTCCAAGTCTAGAACTATTCTCAGAGACTACCCAGAACGATGCCAAGTCTTCCTGGACAAGCCAGCCTTTCATCTCTTTCCTTCTTAATCCCATCTGTTTCTACGATGCCCGGTTCCTCTAACTTCTGAGCTACTCTCTTCCGACCACACTACAGGTTGGAAATAGTCCTCACGTTCTGACCCATCCATTCAGAGACTTGCCCTGGAATGTGGATACATACAGATGAACGAACACATCTGCACTGGGTCAACATAGCACTCTCATGCACTCTGTGAAATAGTTAATGAAGTTGGTTGTCAACTTCAATAGGCCGAGAAATCCTTAAGAGATACAGCTCACCTCTGTAGGTGTTAGCGAGAGTGCTTCCAGCAACAGCCCGATGGCATGAAGGGTAATGAGCTAACAAATTAATAAATCCCTTCATGGAGTTGTAATATGACGGCATTAGTGGCAGGCAGTAAAATAGGAGTATGGCCCAGGGAAGGTCACCTGGGGTATGTGTCCTTTGGGCCATGTATTGCCCCAAGTCTCCTCCTACATCCTGTCTCCACTTGCTGGTCATGAAGAAACAGCTGTTCTTTCCCACAAGTTCCTGCCACCATGATGTCCAGCGCAAGCTTAAGGGGCCAGACAATCATGAACTAAACCCTTTGAACTCGTCAATCAAAAATAAACAGGGTAACTATCCTTCCCTAAAGTTGCCTGTGTCAGATACTCTGGTACTAGCAACAAAGAGCTAACCATTCATTAGGTTAGATGAGGTATGGACTGAGGTGAGGTTTTATGGGAACACTGCTCTGTGGATAAAGCATTATGATAAGACAACAAAGACTCTGGAAACATCCAAGGTGCACATCAATGGGTGACGGTTAAATAGATCGTATAAAGCCACCCAACCAGAGGAATGCTGCCCAACTCTTCTTAGAAGGAGCTCACACTGGTCTGAAAGATGCCCGTACTATGCTGGGAAGCAAGAGGAGGGGCCGGACTTACAGAGCAGTTGGCATCTTATGAAAGTGTTTAGGGGTTCACCTCAGTTCCCGGTGCCATCCCTGACCCGGACAGGTGTCTTTAAAAGATGTTAAATGGGAGCCAGGCATGACGGCGCATGCCTTTAATCCCAGCACTCAGGAGGCAGAGGCAGGTGGATCTCTAAGTTCAAGGCCAGTCTGGTTTGCCTAGTGAGTTCTAGGATACCCAGGGCTACACAGAGAAACCTTGCCTGGAAAAACCATAAAAGCTAAATGGGATATAACTATGCTATGGCCCAGTGCTCACACAGCTGGAAAGGATGCTGACTTCAGATTACCAGTCTCCTCCTCGACTCACACTGAGCTGATAAGCAACTAGCCTGCCGGAGCAATGGGCCAAAACATCTGGGCCCTATAGTATAGTTACCCTCTCTTCCTACAGCTTGCAGTTCTTGACAACCGACCCCTCCCTTGGGAGCACAGCATCAGATGTTTCTATCCCATCCCTGGTGTTCTTGAGAAGCACAAGGTACTTCCCAGGATAGCTGAGCATCCCGGAGGACACGAAGGCTCAGGTCCGCAGCCCTCTCCCTACCTTCAATACCATGAATCTCCCACTTACCAGGTGAGGAGGTACGTGCAGAGGCAGCTCAGAAGCTGCCTAGCAGTGCCCACACTCACCCCAGCCCGCCCTTCCATCCAGAGCCGAGGCTGCCCGGGGGCTCTCCAGGTGAAGTGCTCGCCTGGCCCGAAATCTCTGAAAGCCCCACTTCCCTTCATGGGCACCCTCTATCTCTGAACCAAACCTACCCCAGGAACTGCAGGGAGCTGTTGCTCTTGAGTCCCTGGGCCAGCACCTCGGCTCCGGCAGCGGTGATGTGATTGTTCCCCACCCTGGAAGGAAGACACAGAAGATCAAGGAAGGCACAGCATGCTGGCACCTGGCCTCTCCAGGGGTGTAGTAGTGACATGCTGCTCAGCAAGGGCTTCCTGCCACTTGGGTGTGGTTTTCCTCCTAGGTCTGGGGAGTCATAGTAGAAAGCTGTCCTGGCTTCCTGTTTTCCTGTTTTCCCTAGGAAACTATCACATCTTTGGTTCTTGGCCTCAGCCATCTTCATACCCAGCATACTCCCCCAACACCCCATCCCCCATGACTTGAAGCCCACTGTCACCAGGGGCAGCATCGGCCTATTCTGAAGGAACCTGGAAAGGAGGAATCAGAGCGTTCAATAACACCAAGGATAATGCAGAAGGAAGGCAAGCAAGGTCACAGGGGTGCAGCAATGAGCAAGGACAAGACCACAAAAAGGCCCCAGCATAGCTAGATCTCGTCTCCTCTTAACAGTTCAGAGCTGTCGCCCACAAGGCAAGCTTTCCAGAATAAATACAAATCGATTTCATCCTTCCAAGGCACTAGAAACCATCCTGGTCCACAACCATCTTATAGGGTAGGTTTGGCTGTCTCGTTCCATACAGCGTGTGGTACCAACCCAAGACCTTTGCTGGGCAAGTTAGCTTTGAGACCACCCCAGTGACTTCAAGAACTCTCTTAGAGCTGCACCAAAGTCCACACTACTTCCTCCTATCCATCTCCTTCATACAGGGTCAGTCCCCAGCCTCCACAGCTCCCTCCTCATTCTCCCACCCATGGGCATTTTCTGCTCCTGTAATCCCTTCTCTGAGCACTGAACTAACATAAGGATACACAAGCTGGAAGCTTACATAATTTACCCACGATCCTTCAGTCTCTCGGCTTACTATATAAAGCACGCACTGTACTGTACCAGCTCTTTATGTGCGTTAACTCCATCCTGACGGTTTTTCAGATGGCTGTAAATATGATCCCCATTTTAAGGAAAGAGACAGGGATCCAACTGTCTCACACAGCTAATAAGGATTCAACCAAGGTTTCTAGATTCCTACCAGGGGACAGTCTAGCTCCTGAGTCCCTACTTTCAGCCACGATGAAAGCACAATGGACTAGCTGTAAACTTGGGCCTCTAGGTCTGAGTCCAACAGCCCGTGCTACCCACAGACTTCACTAGATGGCCAGACCAGATGAGACTGGGGGAGGAGCAGGTGGCAGTGGTAAGACAGAACTTTTTGTACAAAGTGGCACTTGTGGCTTTGGACTTTGTAGCCCTGAGTAGAGCTGTGTGGACAAATTTTAAAATGGCATCCCTCATTCCGAAAGGCAGCCAGCAGGCAGAAAATAAGAGAAGGAGCTATTTTTCACTGTCTTTGCTATTGCTTCACACATCATAAAAGGCACGAATATCAGAGAGAGAGAGAGAGAGAGAGAGAGAGAGAGAGAGAGAGAGAGAGATGAAATCAAGAGACTAAAGAGAGAGGCATTAAGCACTTGGGGTGTATCTGTCAAACTTGGGTAGGAACGAGATTCACATTGAGGGCAGGAGCATCAGATGGAATTCCAAGCCTTGCCTGATGAGTTGCTGAGGGAGTTCTGGGAAACATCCCAGCACCAGGGTACCACGGCTGTGGTAGTAAGCACAGGTTCAGTGTACATCAGAAAGAACTCAAAATCATAGACATTGGTTGGGGGTTGGGGGAGACCTAGAAACTCTCCACCCCAGGAACCAAACTTCCAAAAGACAGGAGCTCCTTAGTCTCAGCAGAGCAGAGCAGAGCACACCATGGGATCTAAGAAATAAGCTCAAAGTGAGGCCCTTTTCCTGGATGCAGGCGAGGATCACCAGCCACTGTGGTCACAGACCAGATCAGGAAAACTCAGCTCTGGGAATGTCGGATTCAGAGAAGAAGGGAAGTCAGGGCTCACCTCAGGGACAAGAAGTTCTGCTTGTGAGCAAGGAGCTTGGCCATGGAGCAGGCACAGCCATCTGTGAGTTTGTTGTTGAAGAGACTGCTGGGTTCCAGAGAGGATGGAAACAAAGCACACGATCAGTGAGCCCTCAAACCAGGGAGTCCTCCTCTCTTCCCAAGAACCATCCTGCATCCCCTGCCGGGTCACCGCATCACCCGCTCATAGCTGCCTCAGTGGCCCTGCCCAGCCCAACTCACGCTAGCTTCTGCAGCTGCTCACAGCGAAGAGCGCACTCAACCAGCGTTCGGGCCCCTCGGTCTGAGATATTGTTATCTCGTATACCTAAAAAGACATCATAGGTTCAGTTAAAAGTAGAACTGATGAGATAACCCCCCCCCCAAGGAGACCCTCACCTCCAAATGACAACCTCACTGTGCTTCTGGGAACCAGAAGGGCAGAGTACCCCATGCAGATAGAGACCCCCCCCCCCCCCCCACAAAACCCCCCAGGGGGGGGG
>JADRCD010236374.1:0-25328 GCA_019843815.1 Montemys delectorum | reverse complement strand
AGAAGGCTGTGAGCTGTAGAGGAGCTGACCTGTGGCAGAAGGAGCCAGAACAGGATGGACCATCTAGTAAGCAGACTGCAGACCAGCTAGACAGACACAGTATCTCAAGCCTTGGAAACAGGCCTAAGTTAATGAGAACGGCTGACCTGCCCTTTGCTCACCAAAGCCCTGAATGTGGGCAAGGCCCTACAGCTCCTCTAGGGAGCCTGGATCACAAGGTCATCTGAGAGTTAAACTGCCGCTTCACAAGCCTCTCCATGGAGCTGGCAGCCCAGGGATATGTACTCAGTGAAATCAGAAACCTGTGTAATTTAACAACTATGCCCACCATTCTTTACCTTCTGGCAAATGTAAGTAGTCCTGCATAGATAGTTACCAGTCCAGGTACCCGTCCCCCCTCAGCTGGATGCCCTGACCTTGATCAGCTACTCACTAACTGTCCTAGTTTGCTTTATATTACTGTGATAAAACACTATGAACCAAAAACAAAACAAAACAAAACAAACAAACAACAAGAACGTACTAGAATGGAGAATTTGTTTTGGCTTATGGTTCCAGAAGGATAATGTCACGGATCACCCCAGTTGAGTATGGGGGTCTCTGGGACGAGGGTCCTCGAAGCATATCATTGCAGGGAGGCATTGGCATCAGGTAAGCACAGTGGATAGAGCGTTGAGAGCTTACATCTCCAACGGTAGCACAAAGAGAGTGAACTCCGTATGGCAGGAGTCTAAACTCTCAAAGCCCACCTCCAGCAATGTTACACCTCCTAAACCTCCTGAAACATCACTGCCAATTGGGCACCAAGGGTTCAAACACCTGCCCCTATTGATGTATGTGTCAGGGGGCGGGGGTGGGAATTCTTACTCAATTAGACTAGCTATCTCCAGGTCCCTGCACCTGCAAGAAAGAAATGCCCATCTCAGCAGATTGTGCCTGTACAGCCCTCTGAGCACTATACATGGTAAGAGCTGCCTGAAATCACCAGGACATTCCCTGTGCCAGGGAATACTGCTCTGTGAACTCCCCAACAGTAGCATCATTCATTTCACCCCAAGTCCATGCAGTAGGCCCTGCTGATGTGTCCTCAAGAGAGAGACTATGAGGCACAAACAAAGTGGGGTGACTTTGCTGAGGTTGCACAATGCTGAAACGGTTGTGCCAGGGCAGCTGGGCTGCCAACCTGCCCTGAAGCGCAGCACAGTGCAGCCTCCCCAAGGGCTTCTTCTAGGGCTCTCAGGGAAGTGGTTTTCAAGCTGCAGGTTGTATGCCCTATTAGTGAGTTCTATGGACAATTCTGAAAGACCGAGCAGGATTTAAACGCTGAAATGTGACAGCTGTAAGAAAGCTCGGTGAGTCAGCTAATGAGGGAAGTCATCTCACAAAGCTCTGGTTTCAGTTCTACACGCCTGCCCGTGAGTCTGTGCATTCTCTCTGGGAGGGGAAGGGAAAGCTGAAACCATCACCCTAGAGGCAGAGAGAGAGCAGGGTCTAAAGAAGCCTGCAGAGGAGTGTTTTGCACGTAGGGTTTCTTAGAGACCAGGATTTCAGTTGGCATGGTAACCTTTCGGGTGGGGAAGATGCAGACTCGCACTGTGGGAGAGAAGCCGGCCCCTTCTTTCCTTCTGCTTTCTTTCCTCTCTCTATGTGGCAGTGTTATGCGCGTGCGTGTGTGCGTGCGCGCGCGCACACACACACACACACACACACACACACAAACGCTAACAACATCTTAGTTGTACGTAGGTTAAGAACAGTAGATCTTGGTCAAGGACTTTAAGTGCCGTGTCCAGCTTTCTCTTACTAACATAATCCCTGAGGTGATGAACTTAAAAAGCAAAAAGATTCATTTTGACACACATGTTTGGCGATGTCAGTCTATCTGCTGGCCATCCTGTTTTGGGACCTATGTCAAGATAGCATATCGTGACAAAGGGGCAAACTGTGTGTATCTCCAGCCAGGAGATAAACAGTAAAGGAATGAGCTGGGCTCCTATACCCCCTTACAAGTACACACCTCCAATAACCTACAGACTTTCCACAATGTGCCCTTCTTAAACACTGCACCTCCCAACACACAGACCCTTGAGGGACATATATCCATACATGGCAACTCCTTAGGATAAAAAGGAGCTGATTCCTGCAGAGCAGGATTCTCACAGGGCAAGACTTCTGTTATCTGAATCAGGGGTGATGCTTGTTACACACAGGTTCCCAACCCTCCCCAACTCCCCCAGTTCCCCCAGGTACCACGCCCCTCAAGCCTACTAAACAGGCATTATTGCAGCCCAGGAACCTGCAATTCAACAAGCGACTTTTCATGATACTGCCTGTCCACCAGGCCAGGACTCCCTTTCTCTGAAAACAGACGACCCATGGCCTCCCAGACCTCTGGACCCATCATCATGTCACAAAATCATATGAACATTCCTAATCGTGGAAAAAGGACCATTTAAAAATTCCAGGGATGGGCACTGAGCTTGGTAGACTGTATCTGTAATTCTGGTACTAACGGGGGGAGTGGGGAAGGGGTATAGGGGAGGGGTGAGGCAGAAAGATCTTAAGTTTGAGATCAGTGTGAATTAGCTGAAGCCCCACTTAAAAATAAAAATCCAGAGATGACTCTCTCTGAGGGTCATCCAGGCCAGTGTATCTAGTCTTCTGAGGTTGTGGCTTAAAAATATTGGCCCACTAGCCAGGAGAGCAGCTTCAACACCCAGGGCTCCAAATCCCCAATTAGGGTCCCATGCAGCTCCATTCCCAGGGACATGGTGCACGGCACAGATTATGTCCACCATTTCTCTGGTCAAATTCATGCTCTTCTCTTGGCTCTAGGGGCTGAGAGGCAGATACCCTAAGGTGACATCAGGCAGGCTCAGCCAGCAGAAGGTACAACACTGGAAGGCAAGGGGCCGAGAGAAAGGACCTTCTTATGTAAGATGCATCCCTCCCTCCCTGAAGCTCCTCCCTGGGCCTTCCTCTCAGCCAGCAAACCCTCCTTGCTTCAGGCTTTTCCTAATTCCCATCCACAGCTCTGCAGTCCCTTCCATAGACTTTCCCCCTATTTCCCAACTTAAGGGGTGCATCTGTTTCCTCAAGACCCTGAAGGAACTATTCATAGTGCTATTATACAGTTATTGTGTACAACAGAACTATACATTAACTCCATAGACAGCACATCATAGTATGTTATAAACTTGCAACCACGTCCTTGCACAAAGGGTTAGTTAAGTCAACACACAGTTTCACGAAGGTGTCTCTGTGTTGTGGCTTTGCCTTAGAGCAGATAAGCCACCTAATCCAGACAGGAATCTTGCCTTTTGTTAAGTTCAATTAAGGTTATCTGCAAGGAGAGCCAAACCCCCGGAGGCTGTTTCTACATCTTAACTGGAAAGTACAACTTCTGCTTTCTGATAGGCTCTAGATAAATAAATAGCAGGCCACCCCCTTTCATGACTAATGAGAAGGGAAGTTGTGGGGAGGGGCATGCCAGGTCACCAGATCTGGGCATACCCTCTGCCTTTGCCCTACCCCAGATGCAGAAAGAGGCCCACACATTCAAGAGCACGAATGTTTCAAAGAGCAGAGCTTCATGTTTTCAGCCATGGAGCAGAAAGCAATATGGGTAATGGGAAGTTCTCCCACTGCTTTCTCTCAAGTCCCGAAATTCCCATAATGATGAAATTTTAAATACTCTGATGGGACTCAAACTATTTCTGGTTTGAAGGGGTCCTTTATACAGACACAAAACTTTGCGTGGGACCCTGAGGATTCCCCCAGAGCGGTGGAAGCGCATCCAGACAGGGACCAGGAGACCTGGAACCAGAAAGGCATGCTTTGTGAAAACCACCCTGTGGCCCGCATGATTCTGACAAGTTATTTGACTTCTATGAGCCTCAAGGAAATAATCACGGGGTACTAAGGGCCCCTCGGAGCCCAGCATAGTTGAGGGGATAGATAGGGTTATTTTAGAAAGTACAGCACCGTGCCTACCACAAAACTTCAAGTATGGCTATGATGGTCAATCTTGGTTGTCAACTTGGCACACCTGGGAAAAGGGGAGTCTCGATTGAGGAACTGCCTCCATCAGATTGGCCCATGGGCAGGCACATCTAAGGGTCATTCCTTGATTGTTCATTGATGGAAGGCCGGCCTAGCCCACTATGATGCCATCTCTAGATAGGCGGGCCTGGTGTGTACTAAAATGCTAGCTGAGCAAGCCAGAAGAAGCAAGCCAATAAACAGTAGTCCTCCATGGCTTCTTCACACTCCTGCTTCCACTGATGATGGACAGTAGCCTGTAAAATGAAATAAACCCTTTCCTCCTCAAGCTGCTTTTGGTCAAAATATTATGTCCCAGCAATGGAAAACAAACTAAGACAACAGCTATAGATATCTGTTCTGAAACTAAGGCTCAGAAGAGAAAAGGTCTAGCTGATGTTGTAGGAAGCGTGGCAGAGATGGACTTGGACCCAGACTGCTGGGTGTGCTCTGCTTCTACATCTAACCTTGACAGTAGCATCTGCCACAGGCCCAGTCAGCAAGACCTTGTCACACTCACTACAGAGCTGTGCAGACTCCGAGGCACGGTCGCAGCTGTTCCACTCCAACATCTCCCACAGAGTTGTAATCCAGCTGCAGGGCCACAGGCCTCTGAAGATGCTGCAGTACGAAGGCCAGGGCAGCACACTCTGCAGGGCCCACTCTGCAAAATGTCAACTTCAGGTGCCCGATATCCAAGCGACGGACAGCCTCCTGGGCCAGCTGCTCCTCCTGCATCTCGTACAGGCTCCGGATGAGCCAAATGAAGCCAGGCATGGCATGCATGCTCTTGGTCTCACCGGGCACAGCAGGTGGGATGGAATGGAAGTGCTCTCGGAGGCTGTGGGCCAGATATGAGCGGGCCCGTGCCTGACGATGGAGCAGCACCCTCTCAGAGACCTGGCATGCGGCCAACAGGTCCCGATGCTGCTGGGACAACAGACCCGCTAGGAAGGCTGCTGTCATCTGCAGGTTGTGTGGCTCAGCCTTCTGCAGTAGAGCTGCTTCGCTGCCCTTCTTGACTCTGGAGCCCTGGATACACAGGTTTGGCAGCAGCCTTACCAGCAGTGAGCTGCCCAGCCGGCCACAGCTGAAGAGGTGCTTGAGAGAGGCCGCCGATGTGTCAGCACTGACAGCCAAGTAGAATGCAGCAAAAAAGCACTGGAAGGTAATGTGCAGGAATTCCAGGGGTGCCTTGCTCCCGGGCACAACACTTTGGGCTCGTACCAGGAAGCCAAGAGAAATATCATCAGAGTCAACCTGAGCTGCCTGGAGCTGCTGGGCTGAGAACACATAGCAGCTCATGGCCAGGCCCTGAAGAGCCAAGTGGCCAAGGTGCAGGAGGGTGGGGAGCCGGCTTTGGAGAAGTCCAGGTCCCAGACCAAGTGGGAAGGAGTCTGGAGGGGAGGCATGCAGCAGGAAATGCTGCAGGATCAGGAGGTACATATCCGTGCTGGTTGTCGGGAAGCCCCTGTTCTGCAGCAGCAGTTCCCGGTGGCATCTGGACACCATCCAAGAGAAGACAGGAAGGTGGCACAAACCATGCAGGGCTGAGGTGTCTTGGATCAAGTGGATGAGGCGGTCTGCCACCCCAGGTTCCTGGTGGTGCTTTCTCAGGTAGAGTCTGATGCCCTCTTCGGAGAAGCCCTTAAGGTGGCATTCTGTACGGACGAACTTCCTGAGGAGCGCTGACACAGCATCCGGTCGGCTGGTCAGCACCTTGCAGGCATTCTTCAGCAGGTTCCCCTGAAGAAGGTTGAAAAGCAGAGTCTGGACTGATGTGGGGTCAACTGGAGAGCAATGGCGCTCCCGGTCTGTGAACCGGAACTTGAACTCATCCAAGCCATCAAAGGTTAACAGGACACGGTCAGGGTGGTCAAGGATGAACTGGAAGACATCACTCTGACCGACATCAGGCCAACAACAATGCTCAAAGAGCAGTGTCCTCAGGGACAGCGGTCTGGCCATGCATTGCAGCTGCCGGCAGCTGAATGGGAAAACAAAGAGAAACTCCTGGAAGTTCTGCCCCGTTGCCCACAACAGGTGCAAGCGCTGCAGAAGAGTGCTCTTGCCACTTCCTGCTTCGCCCACCACCAGTATAGTGTCTGCATCTGTGTTCAGGTGGCCGTGGGTACCAAAGAGTTCCTCCAGGCCCAGAAGGGCAGGGCTCTTCTGCAAAGCCCCAGCTGTGCCCACCTCTGTCCGCAGCTCCAAGATGTTCTCCGTGTATATATCTTCCAGGCAAAGATTCTCCGACCCATCGTAAGTACTGAGGAAGCGAGACTGAGCTGACACCATGGTCCTCAGCTTAGATATGAACTTCTGACACTCGGCAGCTAGGACACAGAAGAGGCAAATGAGGCTGAGACCATGGCCACAACGGGACCTACACAGAGAGAGTCACTTGCATGGAGAATGCAATGTGTGGAAGGGCTAGTGGGCATCTGTCCTGCCTTATCCATTTATAAGCTGAGGGTTTGGAGGACAGGCCCCAGAGGCTTCCTAAACCTGGTTCTTCCCCTGCAAAGCAGGAATATGGCAGAGAACTTTGATAGGCTCAAACAAGGATGATGCATGCCACCTGGTCAGTATAGCATCCAACACAAAGGACATTGGCCACTGTCATTTCTTAATATGCACACCTAACGGGACCGAGGAGGGTGGGAGTTACGGGATCTGTATCCTGATTGCCTAGTCCTGTTGGATGGCCTGAGACACCCTTTAGTGTCCACTGTCAATTTCTGAAGGAAAATAGAAGGGGGCAGGGCTTAGGTGTCCAAATTCTGAAGTCTGACACTTGGGCCCACCATCTGCTTGGCAAGCCACTTGGCCTTGCGAGAATCCAGTGTTCTTATCTGTAGAAATGTGGACTATTAGGGCATTCATTTGAAATGTCGCCACCAGCTTGTGCGTCTGAATGCTTGGTCCCCAGCTAATAGTACTGTCTTGGTAGAGGTGGCACCTTTAGGATACAGGATCTCTCTGGCTGATGAGGTCCACTGAGGGTAGACTCAAAGGTTACGGCCAGGCTGACTGCCACCTGAGCTCTCTGCCTCCCGTCGGTTGCTGTAATGAAATCGGCCTCTCCTGTGACCTCTCCTTGGGTCAAGCTGCACCAGCCACCAACCCTCCCGGCCACAATGTACATTCCTAAAAACTGGGAGTCAAAATAAACCTTACCCTCTTGAGCTAATTCTGGCAGTTGTCTGCACTACAACAAGAAAAGTGGCCACGGAGAGCAGCGTTCAGATCCGATTCCTGGAACCCGGGTCTGGGTTACCTTATACGGCTAACTGGATTAGTCAGACTGAAAGGGTAACTCTGAGACCTCAGCATCACCAGGTGTCTTCGTCAAATCCTTATCAAAACCTTCTAATACTTCCTTCCTGTCCTTCCTCCTCTTGCCTGTCTGCATCCAGGGCCCTAAAGCCAGTGCAAAGCACTTCCTAATGAGAGCTGAGTTCTCCTTTCAAGAAATAGGGAAGTGCTGGTCAGAGGCTCAGGCTGGCAGAACGTCACAGGACATCATAGGATGTCAACATCTTCACCCCACCATGGCCTCAACGGCCCTGGGAAAGCACCAGCACATGTGGCCTCAACGCAGAGGCAAACGAGTTCTTGTCAGAGAGCTCTTAGGCCACCGAAGTACCAGCAGAGACAAAGGAAGCAGGCACCTGGGCTGCTGTCATTTCTTCTCATCTTCTTTTCTGATATAGGGTCTCACTCTGAAGCCCAGACTTGCCTCACTTGCAATCCTCCTGCCTGAGCCCCACTGTGTGCTAGAATGATAGGCCATGCTGCCACAGCCGGTTTTCAAGGCCTCTTGTTCTCCATGGTGAGGATCTTTGTGGCTCTTTTTATTCTTTGGCCGTATTAGGAGCACTGACCATATACCAAAAGACACACAGTCCCCTGTCCAATGCCATGACGTAGGATGCCAGCTTCTAACCATTACCAATGTCACTGAAAGCTTCAAAACAAACCTAGTCCTGGCATGGTGGCCTAATGGGTCAGAGCACTTGTTACCAAGCCTGGTGACCTGAGTTCAGGCTTCAAAACTATGATGGAGGAGACAGCCAACTCCCACAGGCTGTTTTCTGATCTCCATGTACATGTCATGGCACATTCACATGCATGTATACACGAACACACACACGCACACACACTCACACGCACATGCACTCATACACGCACACACACACGCTTGCATACAACCACACACAAATTGAAAAAAAAGTAGGCAAAATGAAAATTGATAGAGTGAACTAGAGAATGTCTCTCATCTTCATTAAAGAAAATAATAAACCCAATTTTTCCTTTTTTTTTTTTTTGAGACAGGGTCTCATGACTTCCAACTTGATATTATAATGGAAGATGACCCTGAACTACTGACCTTTCTACTTCTACTTACTGGTGTGTACAACTGTGTCCACATGCTTAATTGTCATTGTCATATTTAGAAACATACTGTCAGGGAACCATCTAATGCCTATGTGGCCAGCTATACCTGATGACAATGTCAGCATATACTTCCCCAAGGGCCATACTGGCTACTACACAGTGGATTCCATCTCCTGTTCTTGTAGGAAACAGAACGCACCTAGTACCAAGCACAAGTATCCGGCCGTCCTGCCCACAGGCTTGCTTCTGCATAGAGGGCAGGACCAGAATGATAACCCCTTCTGTTAGCTAGAGTTCATGGACCAGGAGTCCACATTATGTTCCTTCCCAGTTATGTGAGAACAAGACTGGGAGAGTACCAGGGCTGTATCCTTCTGCAACTGGTGGTTTCTTCTCCCAAGCAGAGAAGGACACTACAGTCAGACCCATCTTGCTACTCGAGCCTCAATTTTCCCCTCTGTGAAATGGAACATAACAAATACGCACTTCTCAGGACTATTGGTAAATAAGTGGCAAAGAATTTCCATAAAGTGCATGGCAGGCTGCCTGGTACATTTCAGCTGTGCCACCCAGGCCTCTCTCACTGCTCAGCTGAGCACACTATGGATGAGACAGCACTTTCTTTCTTTTTTTTTTTTGGGGGGGGGGCAGCGGCGTTGAGACAGGGTTTCTCTGTGTAGCCCTGGCTGTCCTGGAACTCACTCTGTAGACCAGGCTGGCCTTGAACTTAGAAATCCGCCTGCCTCTGCCTCCTAAGTACTGGGATTAAAGGCGTGCACCACCACCCGACCGGCAAGACAGCACTTTCTAAATATGCCTGGTTCTGAGTTGCAGACCATGAGTAACTAGGTTTCATGGGTCTATCTGTGCCTGGTCTAGAGTGCAGTTTGGACGGCAAGATGTACCCATAGCTGGCTCTCTCCACCTGCATTGGCTCCAGGGAGCATTGTGTGGTTTGGGGAGCAATGAAGGGGGAGAGCCCCCATGCCGTCATCTTTTCAGTCTTCACTGCTGTTGGGTCACTGCTAGGCTTCAGATGCAGGAACTGAGTCTGGGGGACATTCAGCATCCATCCACGGATGCTAACTGCCATGGGCTTTGCTCTTTAACCAGGGGTCTGTGTAAACTGAAAGGGACAAATACATACCCTCATAAGGTAGAGCCAGTGAAGCTGGGAGTTCTCTGATGTGCTGTAGAAGGAAGGCGGCCAGTCCATTTGCCTTCACTGCAGCAAGATCAAGCAACCTTCTCGCCTACAGACAACAAAGAAAAGACCATTGCTGTTTTCAAAAGGACGGATGGAGGAGGAGCAGTGTGGGAAAGTTTCTATTAAAAGTTGAAAGACCCCTCATCTGAAGATCCCAAATCCAAATGCTCTTATTAAATCCAAAACCTTTTGGGTGCTGACATGATATCACAACTGGAAAATTGAAACATTGTGTAAAATTACCTTTGGGTCATGTGTGCATGAAATATAAATGATTTCTGTCATTAGACGTGGGTTGGGTTGCCAAGGGATTCATTGTTTATGTAAGCATTCTAAAACCCAAAAAATATCTGAAACACTTCTGGCATCAAGCATTCAGAATAAAGGAAAACCCACCAACAATACAATTGATACACAGTCTTCTTCTAACAGAATGAGAGCCCAGGAAAACAACTGTGCTACCGTCTGCATTTAGCAAACAAAGATGATGTAGTCGTGGTTTGTGAAACAAACACAGCCAACCTGGCTCCCTCCCAAAACCCACTGAGAGAATGAATAGCTAAAAATTAAAAGCTAAAAAAGGACCAAATAAATACATAAACCTACCAATGTACAAAAGCAAGCAATGATTTTAGAAGCTATAGACTCCTGGAAGGACGGTGCTGTACCAAGTCCCATGGCCTGGATGCTTACACTTTCTCTCTTCACAGAACCCACTTACTTCTCCTGCCTAAACTGTGGCCTGAGTCTAGGACCCACACCCCTAACTGTCCATTTTCTTCCTTTTAAATGTGTCATAAGTACACACACACACACACACACACACACACACACACAGGTCACACATGCCAGGTACACCTGAGCTTGATAACACCAGGCTCTCAGGGTCCCAGAGGCAGCTTGACTCCCAGGAGCTCTAACACAACCAGGATCTCAGGATCACAGAATCTCAGAATCACAGGATCACAGAGACAGCTGAACTCTGAGGTGTTCTGCCAAACCAGGATCACAGGAAGAACAAGCTCTAGTCAAATATAGCTAGGGCAGGTAGCCTTAGAGATAATCAGATGGCAGTAGGCAAGTGTAAGAACATAAACAACAGAAACCAAGGTTACTTGGCATCATCAGTATCCAATTCTCCCACCATAGCAAGTCCTGGATACACCATCACACCAGAAAAGCAAGATTCGGATCTAAAATCACTTCTCATGATGGTGATAGAGGACTTTAAGAAGGACATAAATAACTCCCTTAAAGAAATACAGGAGAACGTTCTACATGTAAAGAGGTAGAAACCCTTAAATAGAAAACACAAAAATCCCTTAAAGAATTACAGGAAAACACAATCAAATAGGCAAAGGAAATGAACAAAACCACTCAAGACCTAAAAATGGAAATAGAAATGATGAAATCACAAAGGGAGACAACCCTGGAGTTAGAAAACCGAGGAAAGTGGGGCAGTGGTGGTGCACGCCTTTAATCCCAGCACTTGGGAGGCAGAGGCAGGTGGATTTCTGAGTTCGAGGCCAGCCTGGTCTACAGAGTGAGTTCCAGGACAGCCAGGGCTACACAGAGAAATCCTGTCTCAAAAAACCAAAAAAGAAAAAAAAAGAAAAAGAAAAGAAAACCGAGGAAAAAGAATCAAGGGTTATAGATGTACCATGTAGTGGTGGCTCATGCCTTTAATCCCAGCACTTGGGAAGCAGAGGCAGGCCGTAAGAGACCCTAAGAGAACACAGATCCTAAGAGAACAAAAACAACAGAAAGTACATATACACATGAAAGCTAAACAACAGATGCTGAATGGAAGTGGTCCCAGCCCAGGCTATTATACCCAGCAAAACTCTCAATTACTATAGATGGAGAAAACAAGATATTCCATGACAAAACCAAATTTACACAATATCTTTCCGTAAATCCAGCCCTATAAAGGATAATAGATGGAAAACACCAACACAAGGAGGGAAACTACACTCTAGAAAAAGCAAGAAAGTAATCTTTCAACAAACCCAAAAGAAGACAGCCACACAAACATAATCCAACTCTAACAAGAAAAATAACAGGAAGTAACAATCACTTTTCCTTAATATCTCCTAACATCAATGGACTCAATTCCCCCAGAAAGTCATAGACTAACAGACTGGATACGTAAACAGGACCCAGCATTTAGCAGCATACAGGAAACACACGTCAGTAACAAAGGCAGATACTACCTCAGAGTAAAAGATTGAAAAACAATTTTCCAAGTAAATGGTCCCAAGAAACAAGCTGGAGTAGCCATTCTAATTTCAAATAAAATCAACTCTCAACCCAAAGTTATCAAAAAGAGATACAGAAGGACAGTTTATATTGGTCAAAGGAAAAATCTACCACGATGAACTCTCAATTCTGAACATCTATGCTCCAAATGCAAAGGCACCCACATTCTGTAGTAGCTATTCCAGGTTGTCAGCTTGACTATATCTGGAATGAACTACAATCCAGAATTGTAAGGCTCACCAGTGATTCTAATCTGGAGGCTGAGAGATACAAGTTTCTGACATAGATCTTTGCATGGAGATCTTGAGGTATAGTGGCTATGACTCCCAGAAGATTAAGACAGGAAGATCTCAAGGTCACAGGGGATTAAAGGTGTGGTGGCACACACCTTTAATCTGGACCACATCTTCTGCTGGAGACCTACATAAGGACATTGGAAGAAGGAAGATTCTCTCTTTTTCGCCTGCTTGTCTTGTAGGACTGAGCAATTGCTAGATCCTTGGACTTCCATTCACAGCTGCTGCTGACCATTATTGGGGAGTTGGACTACAGGCTGTAAGTCATCAACAAGTTCCCTTATTATATAGAGACATAAGTTCTGTGACTCTAGAGAACCCTGACTAATACACATTCATAAGAGAAACTTTACTAAAGCTCAAAGCACACATCACACCTTATACAATAATAGTGGGAGTCTCAACACCCCACTCTCAGCAGTGGACAGATCATGGAAACAGAAACTAAACAGAGACACAGTGAAACTAACAGAAGGTATGAACCAAATGGATCTAACAGATATTTATAGAACATTTCATCCTAAAGCAAAAGAATATGCCTTCTTCTCAGCATCTCATGGTACCGTCTTCAAAACTGACCATAAAATTGGTCACAAGACAGGCCTCAACAGATACAAGAAGATTGAAATAATTCAATGCACCCTAACTAAGGCTGGTCTTCAATACCAACAAAAACAATGGAAAGCACACATACACACGGAAGCTGAACAATGCTCTACTTAATGATAACTTAGTCAAGGAAGAAATAAGAAAGAAATTAAAGGCTTTTTAGAATTTAATGAAAATGAAGACACATCATACATACCAAAACTTATGGGACACAATGAAAGCAGTGGTAGAAGGAAAACTCATAGCTCTAAGTGCCTCCAAAAAGAAACTGAAGAGAGTTTGCACTAGCAGTTTGACAGCACACCTGAAAACTCTAGAACAACAACAACAACAAAAAAAAAGCAAATACACCCAAGAGGAGTAGATGGCAGGAAATAATCAAACCAAATAGAAACAAAAATAACAATACAAGGAATCAACAAAACCAGGAGCTGGTTCTTTGAGAAAATCAACAAGATAGATAAACCCTTAGCCAGACTCACCAGAGGGTACAGAAATAATATCCAAATTAACAAAATCAGGAATGAAAAGGGAAAGATAACAACGAAATCTATCTTAAAATAACTATTCTGTTTGTTGAATATCAATAGTTGAAAATATTAAAATCATGTTCTAAAAAAAAGAGAGAGATAGATAGACAGACAGACAGACAGACTGACCAACCCAAGAGCCTCCTCTCTTACAGGAATGAAGTCCCCTCCATCCAAGTCAAGGACTTGCAGGCTATTTAAATGGCGCTGCCTTTCAGCAGCTGGTAGGATACCTGCTCAAACAGAATGGACACTCTCATCCCTTTCCTCTAAAACTAAGGTAACCTCTGCGGTGTAGAAGCAATGCTCTACCTGCTTGCTTTCCCTGCATATTTTGAGTCTGCACTTTCTTTAAGAAGATCTGGCTCCCACCCTTTCTGGGGCTAAAACTCATGCACAGGAGATTTGCAGACAGTAAGGGAAGGCTTGGCTTCTATCATGGGGAAGACACTGGTATAGCAGTTAAAAGGCCGAGATTGATTTCTCGTTCACACAACAGTCAAGAGGAGGCCACACCAAATGACTCTTCTCTATGCAGTCACCCAGGGCAAGCCCCAGAGGTCTGATTATTGGATACAGCAGACATAATATTGCCAGGTTGCTAAAGATGTTACTGAATACAAATCCTCCATTTCTGCCTCTGTGTTCTGTGTTAAGACTGAACACCTTAGCATTGGCCTGGACTTGTCATCTGCATAGCTGAAGGTGGGCTGTCCTCATGTTCAAGTGATGATTGTGGGAAAAGAAAAATGTAGAGGTAGCCCCTGGCCATGTCTAATGTTGTAAGGTGAGTTTCAGTTTATACTTTATGGAGGCGAACACAGGGGGTACAGTCATGCAAGAACTGACCAATGGTGTAAGAGTCATCATATATGAGGTCTGAAATGTTTCCACCCTGCCCCCTGGTTCTCTCATAATGGCTAAAAGTAATCTCCCATTCTTGTGCCTGGGGATGACTAATCTGATTATTTCCCTGTGGTGTAGTGTTTGGTTGGTACTGCGTATGTACACTTAGCTTACTGTGTAAGTGTGTATTTAGCTATCTGTAACTGTCTTTTTCTAACCTAGCATAATGCTTGTGAGATGTGTTCATGTTCTTCTTGCATGTATCAATTGCCTTTTACTGAAAACAAACTATCCATTCTGTTTATGGATGCCTGAACTCACTTAAGAGCATGAGCAAAGAGCCTCAGTAAAACTAATAGAAACATTGCAGGGGCTGAAGAGACAGCTGGATGGTTAAGAGCACTGCTGGAGTTCAGTTCCCAGCAGTTCCCAGCACTATATGGAGGCTCACAGCTGTTTATAACTCCAGTTCTAGGCAAACTGACACTCTCTTCTGGCCCCTGTGAGCACTGCATGCCGTGGTCCACAGACATACATGTGGACACTCATTCTCATAAAAACAGTTATTTTTAATTGCCTCATTTCTTCTTGCCTACTCTAAATATTTCCTCTCTCTTTATCTCCCATCTCCCTTCCTCCTCTCTCTCTTCCTTGATGATCCAGTGCTTCATCCAAGGCTAAATAAAATGTCAAGATCCTAGTGTCTACTTAAAAAAAATGTACATGGCTTGAATCAAACAATGCAATCAATCATACAAACAAATAAAAAAGCAGCTATTAATATCATCTTGTCTACATAAAAGATTACACCCCTAAAACAAAAGCAAGTCACTATAATAAACAGTAAAACCAACTTTTACATGCTGCAGATGTTAAAGCAAAGATGGAAACTTCAAAAATACAGTGTTGAAAATACCATACAGAAAACAGCAAAAGACAGCTGTGGTGGAATGTGCCTGTAATATCAGTACTTGGGAGGCTAAAGGAGGAGGACTGCTGCAAATTTCAGGCTAACCTGTGCTACATAAGAGTTCCAGGCCAGTGTAAGATCCTGTCTCAAAAACAACAGTAGCAGGTTGGAAAGATGGCTCAGTGGTTAAGAGCACCGATTGCTCTTCCAGAGGTCCTGAGTTCAATTCCCAGAAACCACATGGTGGCTCACAACCATCTGTAATGGGGTCTGGTGCCCTCTTCTGATGTGTCTGAAGAGAGTAATGGTGGTGTACTCATATGGATAAAATAAATAAATCTTTAAAAAAACAAAACAACAGTAGCAGGACGCACAGCAATGGAAAACAGAAGAGAACTGGGGGATTCATCCAGAAATTCCAACATTCTAGCAGCTGAAATTCCATAGAGAAGAAAAGGAACAACAAAGAAAATCATCAGTAGACTCATCAAAGGAATGTCTCAAGCACAAAGATGCCTCTTGAATGCCCAGTATCCAAGGTAGATAATTACAAATTTCAGCATATGGTGGACTAAAAGAAACTTTGACGGGTGTAAGAAAGACATAGAAAATGGTCTTTGAAGTCTCAGTGGAAGCCCTAAACAGAGAAGATAATGGAGTAATGCCATGAAAATTCTGAAGGAAAATGATAGCCAGAATGTACATTTATTTGATTGTTTGCAGTGTTACAGATAAAACTTAGGGTGACACACATGCTAGCTTTCTAGCACTCAGGTATAGCTCCAGAGCTCTTTTTACTTGGTCTCACCAAACTGCCTAAGCCTTCCTTAAACCCATTCACTCTGTAGTATACATAGGCCTTACATTTTCTATATGCCTGCTTAGCTTTCCAGGAAGCTGGGATTATAGATATGCCACTAAGATTTTATACCCAGTCAAACTGTCAATCAACCATGAGGGAAGCTTTAGACACTTGGGAAAAATCAATTCCTAAATTGTCTATCTAAAAAATAGAAGAGAAGACCTATGGTCTACCAAAATGGAGTAAACCAGCCTATGTCAGAGAAAGACAATGTTGTCATCCATAGAACTGCTTACCCTTGACCTAATCCTGGAAGTCAGAATCAGCCTTAATGAGCTTACAGCAGACTGGGCTGTATGCCCCACTTTCTCAAACCACATTCCCAGTAACATTCCTCCCATATGCTCTCACCAGCTCTGCCAGATGCTCCAACTTGAACAAGCCCAGGATTTCCCCAGACTCATCAATGTCTAGTGACTAGACATTGTCACTGGCCTACTAGAAGGTCCCTAACAGACTCCCAAGGAAGGAGAAGCCAAGCTACATCCCTAGCTAGTCCTGAGAGTTTCCATCTAAGAAGAAAAGGTAATGTTTCTGTTTCCTGACACAATTATGTTTAGCTCACTATTCCTTTCTTTCTCTTTCTTCTTTCTTTATTTCCTGTTTCTTTCTTCCTCCTTTTAATTAAATATACTTTTTGAAAATTTCTTGCAAAAGACACAGAAACCATAAAGAAAAGCAACAGAATGATTAACAAACAAGTTAGATCATTGCTTGGCTCTACTGGTTACTTGTAAAGGATAGAGTATCAACAAGGCAGTTTCTTCATCTAGATGTGGGGAAGTTTTTACCCTAGCATAGGAAATATATACACTATTTTGTAGGCATGGTACTTTTCCCAATATAAAACTGTCTTAGTTAGTTCTACGACAGAAGTAAGCTCAAGTCAGAGCTCACGCTGCTACCTCAGCCACATTGACTTTAGCATCTGCATGAGTCACACGGACAGCTGGCATCACAGTTGGTGTTACCAGCCTGAGGTTTCCCAACAACTGTTATCCCCAACTGAGCAAAACCACACAAAGCTCTCACATCTTATGACACAAAGGGACGTGTACACTCCTTGGGAAAAAACAGACCGAGATCCAGTTCCTAGTAGCCCTTCTCAAACAGGCAATATGTTCTTCATTTTCAACAAACACACCCTTCACCACTGGAAGAATGTACAAGGCTTAGCTGTGCCACTAGAGAGAAAGCTAGTCCAGTACCAAGTGCACACCCTCCTTGCACATGCTTAGAAAGTGGGGAAAGGAGGTTCTTTAACTCCAACTCTGCTTCCTTCCATGTGTTTAGTTCCCAATCTTCAAACAATGAGAGCCACCTCTATAAAGAAATTAAAAGGTCAATGCTAGGGATGTGTTAACATAAATACCACCTACACTGAGCCAGAAATTGAGCCACTGAGGGAAAGAAAGCCAGAGATCCCAGGACACCAGAGCTAAAGGGAGCTAAGACAAAAGAGATTCTAATGACTTAACTTCAGTCCAGGGGCCACTCCGTCACCTCTAAACCCTCAGATCTGTTACCCACTGTCCTATCCCTTAGCTCACTCCTTCATCTTCAGTGTTGGCTTTTGCTATCTACTTAGTCCTTCCGTCTGTCTGTCTTCCTTCTCTCTTCTCTTCTCTTTTGATGGAGACTCTTATTATATAGTCTTAGCTGGCCTGAAACTCACTGATTGCTGGATTGAAAGCATCTGGCCCCACTTCATTCTTTCCTGGGGTGGAGTCTTTGCCCATCCAGCCTTTCTTCTTTCCAGTAGGTTATAGCCACCACAGTCCTGCCGGAGCCAATGGACCTGGATTAGATCATATTCCTTCTGTTTCTTTCTGGGTATCTACAGGCATCCACTGGTTGCTTCTTTGGCCTGTAAGTTTTCCCAGTTTCTTTTCTTGGACAGCCTAGATACTTTTGGTATTGATGTTGCCATTTCCTATAGGGCCTACGCTTCCTCCCTCAAACCCTTTAGAGCATCCCTCCCTGGATACACGGCTGAACACTAGATCAAAGGGGATGAATCACAATCTCACTTGGGTGGGTGAGCTGGTTCTATCCCCACAACTGGTCACAGGAGGCACTGAGGATTTATTAATATGTGCTTTTGAATGCTAATGGAAGGTACACAGGGACATACCTTTGGGCTCGTGTGCAGGAATGAGAAGACAAAATGTGCATGTTCTATGAAGACTACCTGCCTCAAGCGGCATCAGGGCAACACTAAACCTAAAGATGCTCATTTCATCTGCCCAGGGGCGTTGACCCAAGCTCACTTGAAGTCCAACTCACCCATCCTCACCCTGACATGTAGTCCTAACAACCCACTTATTGCATCAACAAGTACTCAGCAAACACCTACCACATGCAAAGCTCTCAGGACAGCAAACTGTAGCACAGAGTCAGGCATACGCAAGCCTCATAGAGTCTGGATGGATGAATGAGTCAAGGCCAAAGCCTGCTGATTTCCCGAAACTAAAGTAGAATGTTACTATTTTCCATGCATGACAGGCAACCTGAGGACTACTATTTACAGGAAAATAGGAGTTTCAGAAATACTCAGAGATATTTTTTTGTCCATGTGGTTTCCGTTGAATTATTGCATTTCAGGGGCCAGTTTCAATGCAATTTCATATCTGAAATCCTAGGTGGGTGTTTAAACTATATCGGCACACAGTGGGCTACACGATTAAATTCAGATTTAACGTAATGCAGAATTACTCTCCATTGAGCTGTTGATTTGAAGCAGACACCAATAAAAGTCTGCAAGTGCAGAGAGCCACTCAAGCAGACGAAACGGCAGCCAGGGGTGATCCCAGACACAGCTCTCATTGGTATATGGGTGATCAGGGAGCTTTCTCTCCGATCGGAGATTAACAGTATCCTGCAGAGGAGTAGAGTAGGATGGGGGAAATGAAAGGTAGAGGCTAAGACTGGAGTCAAGCAAGAAGCCTCAGCACTGCAAACAAGAAAAAGAAAAGAAGAAAAGAGAAGGAACAGATGAAGAGTCTGCGATGTGCTCTTGGGATGTTCAGAAACATCCCATCACGCCGAACCGGCCTTGAACTGCATCATTCTGGCTACTGAGGCCAAGCCCTGGGCTGCCACAGCACTGCTGCCCCTCTCAGAAGTTACTTGCCGGCACATCTAAAAGTAGCTCTGACGTGCCTGGCCAACCGTGCACAGGAAATCCCACCAACTGCGTTATTCCATGGGGCTGACTCAACAAGAGTCGCGGTCCTCGTGGCTGAGCATCCTGCTCCCGTGGATTCTGCAACAGCTTACCCTCTGAGACGACGTGAAGATTGGCAGCCTGATCTCCTCACATTCATACTGACTCAGAAACCCCGCCTCCCTGGCCAGCTCCAGGACGGCTTCTACGTGGTTGTAGAGTCTCCGCACAATGGCTGGCCGGTGACTCTGCAGGTCTCTGGTTGGATGAAGGGAGTGAGTGTCCCAGCACCCATGCAGTTCAAAGCTGTGACTGCTGGCCTGGGTCTCCTGCACAGCTTCAAGGAGCTTCTGACAGCCCCAAACACCCTTGTTCCAGACCGTGTCCAGCAGACGCCTGGCAGAATGGGAAAGAGGTTGGCCAGGGAGGCTGAGGCCCTCATAGTCCTCCCTGGAGAGCACATCCCAAGACAGCAGCCAGTCTAAGATGCTCTCAAAGCCCTCCAAGGACCCCGAGACCAACAGCGCCACCAGCTGGCTCCTCTGTGCCTGGAAGTCTTCCTGTGAGCACATGTCACAACCTGTAAGAGAGCAGGGGAGGCCAAAGGTCAGGAAATGACTTCTCTAGAAGCCAGGCTGGGGCTGTAGGGAGCAACGTATGCCAAGTCTGAGTAGGCCAGGTGTACTCAGGCACTGTTCCCAAAGTGAGGCCCTGGGATATCAAGAAGCTAGCTGCAGTTCCCATGAGTTTAAAGCAGCCAGACATTTAACTCCTTGAGTCCCTAGGCTCCCTCCCATACTCTTGCTTGCTCTTAGGAAGCATCACAAGCAGAGCTGACAGGAGAAGCCGGCTTCTGAGGATTGGTTCCCTCCTAGGCAGGGTGATGGGCTCTACCAGAGACTATGCTCAGTCATACAACTTTGGAACTACTGGACCCATTAAGTTCACCCTAAGTGCCTTACTGAAAGATTTCCGCCGGGCGGTGATGGCACACACCTTTAATCCCAGCACTTGAGAGGCAGAGACAGGTGGATTTCTGAGTTCAAGGCCAGCCTGGTCTACAGAGTGAGTTCCAGGGCAGCCAGAGATATACAGAGAAACCCTATCTCGGAAAAAACAAAAAACAAAAAAAATAAATAAATAAAAAAGATTTCCTTTCCCACTGCCAACTGCTAGAAAGCAGGTGCTGTGGCCATTCCCATTTGCAAAGATGGAAACCGAGGCACGTGGGCAAGGGATTTTGAAGTACTTATAGCTGGAAAGATAGGGCCGGGTTTTAAACCCAAGCAGTAAGACTCTTGCCCAACGCAAACCTTTGTCTCTTATCTTTGATATCCCCACTGGCTCCCAGCCCTGCCTCTGTATATAACTTTTTACTGCTCCATGGATAGAGCTGGGGCTTGCTGTAAAGATGCCAATCCCAGTGATGTCATGGTGCATGCAAAGTTGGTTCGGAGCCCACTGATATGCTACTCATTGATAGCAACACACACACACACACACACACACACACACACACACACACAGGCACACACCCCACATCCCTGACCAAAGGCCCTTACTCCCTCCTATAAATTCAGCAGCACACACTGCACGCTGTCCAGCGGCCACAGTCCTCAGGAGCTCAGCCTTCAGATCCGAGTGCTGGGGCTCTGTGACAAAGGGACCATCAGAAGCTTCAAGCACGGAGATCCCTAAACAGCAGAGGAAATCTCAGGGGGTCAATTTGTAACTGCCACTGGGCTGGGACTGTGCCCAGAGAAAAGGAAACCGAAAGAGTACAGGCAAAGAGGAAGTGGAAGAAAGACTTCCTTTCAAAATCTGGGACATTCTAAGAGCTTAAGGAGAAGGGGGCGGGGCGGGGGGGCAGCTGGAAATGGCCTGGGCAGTCCAGGTCTTCCTCTATGGTAGGCCCACACAGCAGGCTAGGTTTCCCTCAGTCTGATATCCCTAAGCTTGCAAAGCACTGGGCTCACTGGAAGCCCTGGGGATGTTAACTTCAAGCCCAGCCAGGAAAGCCTGGGGCTGGAATGCTCTGGGGCTACCTTCAATCTCTAACTCAACACCACATTACTAACACTCGGGCTAGAAGCCTGAGGCTGGCCACATGGGGAAAGCGAGGCAGTGAAGTTACCTGAGCATCTGGCAGCTCTGGAGGGAAGGTGTCCTTGCTATAGGGGCTTCTGTAAACCAGGAGCTCAGAGTTCTCACTGGCCAAGCAGGTCACCTGTGCCCTGTGCTCGCCCCCGGGGCAGAGGAGCCAAGGATGGAAAAAAGGCAGATGACAGCAAGGGACAGCATGAGCCGGGGGCCAAGTTGTGGACTGAGTCTCAACTGTGCAAACCAGCCAGAGGTGGGGTACCAGCTACCTCAGCACCCCTGCCTGAGTCCCACTGGCCCTTCCTACTCAGAGAAAAGCACAGAGGTGAGGTCAGCGCCCTTGCCTGAGGCTTGAGGTGCAGCCAAGAAGTTATGGAGGATAAAAAGAACCAAGATTGGGTGGCCTGGCTCACTTTACCTATAGGATGCTGGGTAAGACGCTTACTGCTTCCTTCTCCTGCAAAGCGCAGGAGCCAAAAGCCCAGAGGCGTTGCACAGGCAGTCCCTGATCCTGCCGACCCACCCTAGGGGAAATCCCAAAAGCCTGAGCAGGAAGCCTGAGGTGGCAGGCCAGTACTCAGAACTTGCTAGTTCTTGGCAGTCCCGGCACAAAACCTGGTACATCTACACTGGCTTTTACTCGAAGACCCTGGTGGTGTGTGGTGTCTCCAATAAATGCGCTTACCCAGACAGAAACCACTGTAAGAGAGCAGAAGCCCTCCCCAGACATGTTAAGAGCCTGCCGGATACCCAAACATCCACACCCAGGCAATGACATCAGCCGCGTGGACACCGGCAGGGTGAGGCAGGAAAGCCATGTGGCTTAGTACTCTGTCTTCTACTGCAGCTGGAAATTCCCATCTTGCCAGTCTCCTGCAGGCACAAAGCAAGACATATCCCCAAAGACCAATTCTGCCAGCCCCTGCCTCTGAGAAGGCCAAGTCCCTATCGAATCCCAAAGAGCTAGAAAAGAAGACCTGGGCTTGATACTTACTGTCTTCCTGACTACCTAAGGAAGTTCTTCATTGGTTCGTCCCAGAATCCTGTTCTTGCACCTTCCTACCTGGTCAGACTTGCCCTCCCCAGCCTGAACACACTGCTTTGCCATCTTTGCCTTCTCTACCAGGCTAGTGCCACGTTGGAGTCACTCTTGGGCTCTGCAAGGTGCAACCCAAACAAAGGGGGTCACTTCCTTTCTGGAACAGAGGGTCCCCAAGCCCACCCATGTTTCTTAGCACTTCCCTCCTGTCCAGGATCATAGGTAGCCTGGTTTTCCTGAAGTTCCTAGCTGAGGACTTTGTTCAAGGGCTGAAATCCCTTTGCAGTATGCCCCCACCCCCACCCCGGGGGCCTCCTGCAGAAGGGAGAGGAGGGGAGGCATCCAGAGGAGAGCAGAGTGCAGCCCTGAGCTGTCCCAGCCCTGGCTGGCTAGGCTTTCCCTGGAGTAACCCCACTCTCCTGCTCCATCTCTGAGTCGATCCCCAGGAAACCAATTCCCATCAGAGAACAGACAGACTAAATTCATCCGCCATTTCCGCCCTCCCTAGCCTGGACCTGAATGAACTGCTATTCCCAAATCCACTCCGTCCCCTTTGCCCCCTCCTCCCACACCCACTACCAGAAAGAACACAAACCATGATTTCCAGTTGTTCTGTTCTCTGCCTTCCTTTCCGTCAAGGGCATTCCTTTTACCTGTTCACCCTCCTCCCTGGAGCATTTCTCTGGAAGTCATGAAGGATTTCTCTGATACTCCTCCCCGCTTCCCCATGGTTCCTTCTATCCACTCTGCCTCCAGGGCTGGTTCTTAGTCCTTCCCTCCCCCCCAGCCTCCCCACCGCCACCAAGAACTGAATCACTAAGGCTTCTCTGCCCACAGGCCCAGTTCCCAACTGTGTGATAACGATGAGTGAAATGTTACTGGACACTATTCAACATCATGTGGTGCCTACCGCATCTCCAAATGACAAATACAACATCAATCACTGGCTCTCTCCTAACAGTTTCCCTCCCAGACAAGGCAGCCCCAAACTCTCTGAGTCATGCTTGACTCTGCTTCTCTCCAGCATCGCAGACTATCCACCCAACCTTCAACAGACTCCAAATCCAAAAGCCACAGATTCTCTCTAGGCCACGATGTAAGTTCCTTAGCCCTGCTCATGGTTCCCTCACCTGCCATGAACCTCCACAGGCAATCTCAGCCTCACGTCTAGATGAACCTGCCTGGCCCTAAGTTAGAGCAGGAGTCTTATCTGTCCACAGCTCCCATCACAGTCAAAGCGAAAGCCAAAAGTTTTCATAGCAACCTCAAGCCCAATACAAGAGACTCCTGCTGTCACCCCTTTCCTCCTTGCCACCGGCCATCACACCACCTCCATGTTCCACCATGCTGTAGCTCCTGGACTGCTCCTCACTCTCAAAACAAGGAAGTCTGCTCTGGTCTGTCATGCTCCTGCCTTTGCATAAGCTCCCCCCACCACACACACACACACACAAATACACAAGATAGTCACATGACTTGCCTATCACCTCCTTTTTTTTTATTAGATGTTTTCTTTATTTACAATATCTCCTTTCCCAAGTTCCCCTCCAAAAAAATAAAATAAATAAAAACTAAAACAAACCCTTGTTCCCTCTCCCCTCCCCCTGCTCACCACCCCACCTGCTCTGGCTTACTGGCCCTGGCATTCCCCTACACTGGGGCACAGAACCTTCGCAGGGCCAAGGACCTCTCCTCCCACTGATGACCGACTTGGCCATCCTCTTAAGACTTTGCTCAGAGGTGCCTGTCTCAGAGGTGCCTTTCTATGCTATGCAAAACTGTAGTCCCCAAGCCCTGTCCCAGCTTTTTCTCCCCACAATACTTCCTGTCCTCTGAGATGGCATGTGTTAGCATGGTGTCTTCACCATATCCCTATGCATCACCCAGTGCAAACATGGGGTCTGCATGAATTGAGGATGTGTTTGTTCCACACAGTGTGTGTGTGTGTGTGTGTGTGTGTGTGTGTGTGTGTGTGTGTGTGTGTGTAGGTGGGGTAGCTGTGGAACCAGATAGTTGCAAGGCACAAACTTTGGCCAAACAGGTATAGAAGCCACTTTATAAGCTCCTGCTCACTGTGCCACCCTGCAATGATGACCTGGGTGGGAGAGAGGGGGCAAGATGCCAGCTTGGAGCTGCATGTGGAGGCCAACTGGCATCTGGTGGCCAAGATACCAGGAGCTCCAATGGCCTCACAGCAGACTGAACAGACCAGAGCCGATGGAGCTGACTCTTTGGTCTTCTTCACCAAGAGAGCAGAGATGGGGCATGGGGCTTTTCCCCTGCAGGATACCAACCCTGGGTGAGATTACATACAGAAAGGCCAATGCCCCTGCCCCAGGCCAGGATGCTGCAGCTCTGAAAACGAAGTCAGAGCTTCAGCCAGCTACAGATTACCCAGCGGCTTGGGAGCTCGCTTGTCCAGACAAAGGCAGCACCAAAGGCTTGAGAAGCAAAGGAAAAAGGAACCAAGCTGAAGGCTAAGCGCTTGGCTGGCATTGGGCATGCACGTAGGTGTGGGTCTCTCCAGGTAGGAATAGGGTTTGATCCCAACTCCCGTACCCACAAATGAGTAAGGGTAGGCAAGAGACTGGGGCATGGACTAGGGCAGCAGCTGGGGTTAGAAAGTATCTCTGAAGACTAAAACAGAAATTGAGGTCCAGAGAGGGGGGGGGGGGAGCAAGTGAACCAGGAATAGCTCCTGCTAACACTCAAAGCAGGGTAAGGACCTCGCCTGCAACTTTCCCCTCCATTGTCCCAGACACCCCCAAATCACAGCCTCCCCTCAGACTTCAAAGGATCCTGGGAGCTTCAATGTGGTTCCTATACCCTTTTTCTTCTCAGTTACCAAAGCCTGCCACAGCTCCCCTCGAGACATCCCTTTCCTTTTACAGCCTATCTGATACTCCGTTAATGCTTCCAGAAGAAACAGGGTCCCTTCCAGCAGCTCAGCCAGGCCAGCTCCAGAGCCAGTTAACAAGCATCCCGAGGATGGGACTTGTGACAGCCGTGATCTCCACTACACCGAGTGCAGTCGCCCGGGAGTCCTCCGTCTCCCCACCCCC
>JADRCD010236372.1:5733-21705 GCA_019843815.1 Montemys delectorum | reverse complement strand
GGGGGGGGGGGAGCATTGCCATGGTAACAGATCTGTGGTCCTGCCTATCTACAGGTGCAGCACTCGGTGATGCTAACAGGTGTGGGCAGGACTCCGGTCTCCTCGGCACTGATGCTTCTCATGGTCTTACCTATGACTTGCTTGATGGTGGTGTGCCTTAGGACTGTAGCGGGTTCTTGGGGGGAAGGGTCATAGCTAAAACAATGAATGGTTCCTCATTATCTGAGGAGATTTTTGTATCCACATCTTCGTCTGAGTTTTAAAAGCTCTTGCAAACGAATCCATATATAATACATAAAAACAATGAAATGACTTGTAACTGGATCTGTGTCTTCAAACAAATCTCATATTGATACTTTGTTTATTCTTACACTTAAATATAGGTAACTGTCTTATAACTTAGCACTTTAATCAAATGCTGAACATTATTTCAGGGCAGGGAGGAACTTAATTTTCCCAGTAATATCATGCAATAGTATTAGTTAAATTTAAATGAAACTTTGATAGTTTTTGGGTAACAAGAATTACTTTTGCACAGATAGTTATTTTTTAAAAGGATTTATTTATTTAACGTATATGAGCGCACACCGTACAGATAGCTGTGAGCCTTCATCTGGTTGTTGGGACCTCTGCTCCCTTCCGCTAGCCCTGCTTGCTCTGGCCCAAAGATTTATTTATTATTATACACTGTAGTTGACTTCAGATACACCAGACGAGGGCATCAGATCTCATTGTGGGTGGTTGTGAGCCACCATGTGGTTTTGCTGGGATTTGAACTCAGGACCTTCGGAAGAGCAGTCAGTGCTCTTATCCCTTGAGCCATCTCGCCAGCATGCACAGATAGTTCTTAAAGGCCTTAAGACTTTTCAAAAATTTAAAAAAATACTTGAATTTATTTTACTCTGCCTACTACATTGAGTCCCTGGTGATTTAAATTTTGACTGATTATTATTGATCCGTCTCTGTTAATTCCAGTTGTTTGTGTAGGGGTATGTGTGAGCATGTGTGTGAGTTGGGGAGGGAGAGCTGTAAGCTTTTTAATATCACCTTCTTTAAACTTATAACACTCTAGTCTTCGTCTCATTTGCTTATCTGTGGTACTGCATTTGTGTTTCTTGCTGTAATGTCTATGATTTTGTACTATTGAACAAAACTATCACACTGGAATGGGAGGAGGGGCAAGGTCACTATGGGAGAAGTGGAGATTGGTGTTGCAAGAGACCAGTGGATTCCCTTGAAAAGATTTTTGTGTTGTGTTGTTTTTGGCTTCCCCATGGCAGCATGTCATTGTCAGAAATTCCTCTGGGTTGGGTTTTGAGCATCTCCCAAAGGCAGAGACTATAGCATACATTCTATACTGGGAGGTGGTGGGACCTGAAGGAAGTAGGACAGACTGAGAAGAAGGTAGGCTGTGGATGTAGGCTCTTAAGGAGCATGTCTAGTCTCCCTTTTCCCTCTCCTCCCTACTCTCCCCCTTCTCTTTCTTCTCTTCCCTATCTCTTGTAGACTTGTAGAGAGAATCTTTATGTACTGTGTGGGATATCTGGCAGACAGAGAGAGAAAGAGAGAGAGAGAGAGAGAGAGAGAGAGAGTTAGTTTTAAGAAATACTCAGGTGTGGGCTATTTGCCCCAAACGCTGAAGGAGATGGTCTCATGAAACTATGAAGAAGTAACCAACCACATGACTTAGACTAGAACAAACGGGTAGTTAAGTTATGACCTAGGTCAGAAACAAGCCAGAGCTTATGTATGGCCTAGGCTTTTATTCTTGTGTAAGAAGTCTCAGAGTTGTTATTTTGGGAACAAAGAGGCCAGGTGGAAAAGCCCATAGCTACACCCTCTCTCTCTCCTTCTCCCCTCTTCTTCTTAGACTCTGTGAGTTGGACTGATCATCTCTACCGTAGGCTCTCTCCCACCCTTGTTGACCACACCAACACAGGCTTAGAGCTACAGCGCTAAGCAACTGTGGACATTCTTCTCTGAAACCTGAGATGAAATAAACCTTTCTTCTTTTAAGGCTGTTACTTCAGGAATTGTGTCACAGTGACTCAAGCTTCATAGTGACTTCTATAGATAGTATAATGTATGTTCCCATAATACCTTCTTAGCCTTACATATCACTGAAGTGCATGTTAACTGACATTCCTCATTTCTGCTTGGCCAATGATTATGACCAGTTTTAGGATCCTGCAGGTTTGGGGAGATAAATAGATCAGTTGAATTTCCATTTTGGTTATGCGTGAAAAGAAGTGAAGTAATTCAAGAACCACTGGAATGTAAGAGCCGAAATCCAGAGAGCTTTGTGACAGTATGTCACCGTCTCTACGTGGTACCATCAGCAGCTCTTGAAGAGAGCAGAATTTAGATTCCAGGTGAGCAAAGCAGATGGCAAAAGCCAGTGACAACTTAGATTTCAGGCTTATCCTGTTACTGCTATGCTTTGTCTTTTTGGTTTTTGAAGAGACAGGGTTCATTTAGCTCCAGCTGCCTTTACTGCTGTTACCCCCGCCCCCAGTCCCCCCCACACCCGGTTTGTAGTTGTATTCTATAGAAACATAGCCTAATAAATTGGCAATTTATTTATAAACTAAAAAGACAATTTCCCTTCTAAGTACATAGATATGATAGTCTATCAGGGGAGGACAGGTGTCTCACTAAGCCCTCTGAGGTCTGTATTGCCATAGAGAGCCATGGATTTGAACAGTGTTATTTTCCGAGTCTAAAGACATCTCCAAGCAGAGAGCCCTTGCAAGGACAGGTGTTGCTCCTTCCCAATTGCTTTCATAACATGCTGTTAAACAGGAGGAAGTTTTTTTCCTCCTTTTTATTAGCTGTGCGGCTTTCAGATAAATCCGTGGTTTTCTTCTCATCTATCCCAAGCTTCTTGTTTTGTCTTCTGTCCCCAGGATCTGACATGGGACACCATCACTCCATTGATGTTTCTTGTATTTTCCTTTAGTTGAGGCCCGAATGAAGGTCATAGCTAGAGGGAAGGCAATCATTAATGATTGTGTTGGAAATGAAGGGGGGGTGTACTGAATTTGTATAGACAGGAAATAAAGCAGGTTTAACTGGTAGGAGCCAGACACTATAGGTTCCCTATGGTGTGTTACTGAAGAGGCAGAGGCCAAAGTACAAGGACTAGCCCACCGAGGGAAAATGAGAGCCAGACTGTGCCTGCTTCAGCTCATGCATATTTGGAGGCTGGGAACAGCTGGATGATTTATATTAGTGACAATGACAGAGCCACCTGTATAATCATAATAATACTGTGCATCTCAGTACTTCTTCTTCTTTTTTTTTTTTTTTGAGGAATTAGAAACTTGTTTATTGTCATCCAATGGTCTCTCTAATTTGCTAATAGGAGAAATAGGTCCAACATTGTACAATCTATATACACTTTCAGCTTGTTTGTTTGTGACAGTGTCTTGCTGTTTACAACATAAGGGTCTTGAAATCTTGCTTCTCCTATCTCAGCCTTTCTATTAACAGTATTGTTTATTTCATGTTTTTACACTATACTATGGTTTTCAGAACAGCTTACATATTTCGAAAGTATTTATATACCCAAAAGAATCATAGACAATTAAATTGGGAAGAGGCTTGTAAGAGAACGACAAAGAGTGAGACTGAATGCTTTGCTTGACGTATGTAACTCTTGTATCAAATTTGAAGAAGATTACTTTATAAGTTACTCTTTCTCTGAGATGAATTCTTTTCCAAATTATCACAGCCAATGAACCAGATTCTTACTCTCACCTAATGTATGTGCCACCCTCCAAGCAGAACCATTGTTCATTGAAACAGTTGGTGAATGACTTCAAGGATAGACCATCTTAATAAATACACCATTTCTTAAATGAATGTAACCTGTTCTGTGTGGGCTGAGAATGAAGACACTTACTCAAGTTAAATAGCTTTGATCATAGCAAGAAGTCTGTATCCAAAAATCATGACTACAATTCATTCCTTAGTGCAGCAGAACTGTCAACTCTCAGCTTAGCTCTGATGGAGGCAAAATCCTTTGGCGATGTGAGGGTCATTGAAGTACAGCCTTATTACAATGAAATCTAATGTCTAAAAATTGTTCTTATTTTGGGCTTATACCACAGTAAGAGCCAAGATTTTAAACTCTACTAAATACAAAACAAACAAACAAATAAAAAGACTTTATATATTTATGCTCATTTAAGAAAATACTAGCAGTGCATCTCAGTACTTCTGATGGTGCTTTCTGAGTGACACCAATAAATGGAATCTCCTTTCCATTTGTTTACTTTGCACTTTCTCTCTCCTCTCTCTCTCTCTCTCTCTCTCTCTCTCTCTCTCTCTCTCTCTTCTTTAGAGTTTCGGAGATCATCCACTCTTCCATTTTCTTCTCTGGTAGTTAGAGTCGTGGAGATGATGGTACTGTTTTGGGTCAACTTCATTTGCTCTGTCTTACTGCAGAAGATGTGCTTAGCTGAGCTCTGGAGTGCCTGAGGTCACTCTTTGCCTTCCTTCTTCTCTTTAGTTAAGTCATAATCACCTTGGCCAGAATATGCTAAGTCATCTCCCTTGGCTTTCACTGGTTCAGGAAATAGAAACTTAATTCTGATCTCAGCAAATCCTAACTTGATAGGAAATGAGAGAGGAGACATGGAGGAGATGGAAGTGTGAAGTTCCTGCCAGACCAAACACAGCCTAATATTCCACCACTTGCCTCCCATTTGGTTTATTTCTGTAGTGAATGCCTGTCTCATCAGGATGCTAAAAATCAAAGCACCAACTTCTAGGACCAGCAAGCTGACATTGCTCTTTTGAGGATGTGAACTTGGCTTCCATCTCTCAGTGTTTCTGCTTCACTGGAACTTTGACTTTGTTTCTGGTGTCCATTTGCCTCACCCTTCTTTCTTCCTTCCTTTCTTACACAATACAAGTGACTGAAACTTTTTCCCCTTTCACCATTGTACCAATATAGTGTCAAGATAAAGAACAACTATTTTTCCCCCTCTTTGAGGGTTGGGAGGAATATTGGTTTTGAAGCTTCATAGAAAGTTACTGGTTCGAGATGCTTTGAATTTTAAAACACAGTGGACCAGGGAAGAAGAATGGCCGTTCATGTTGATTTGAATTGTTCTTTCAATAGGTAACTACTGGACCAACTGAGAAGTAGCAATTTTTACTTATTTAGGATTGTATAAACAAGATTATAAGTATGCTCTTTTAGCTCAGATTCACAGAGGATTTATATGCACAATGCTTGGAAGTGAGACCTGGAGAGCTACAGCAGGCAGTGCAGGCAGAGATAGGAAACAGGGCATTCATGGGGTCGACCAGATAGATGCAGTCTCATCTGCCACATTTACCAGAGTTCTAAAAAGGCCTCCTCCCCAGTATAGAATCAGACTTGACCTCCAAAGCTGAGTACACATGAGTGCGTTTGTAACGTTCTGGGGGTTTGAGAAGTTCAGGCCTACCAACATCCCCTTAGTTACAATGTAATATTTATGAAGTTTGCCATATTAGATTTCATGAAGAGGTGAAGTTATTATAAGAATTCTAAATGATCCCAATTAATTTATAATTAGAGCCTGAAAAAGAGCCAGAAAGCGTGTGAACTCAAGTTTTAGAAGAATTGAATTTTAATATACTTTTCTTTTCTACCTTTTCCTCCACTTTATATAACTATTGATTTATTCACCCCATTTCCCCTGGCTCCCACAAAGTTATCAAGGTAAATGCTAAGAAGTGGCTCAGACATTTCTAGACAGGTCATAGCTGTCTAGATAGGTTTTGTTTACATCTACAATGTTTGAAGCTTTTCCAATTTATTTTTACTTCATCAGCAAAAAGGCCAAACCAACCAAACAAACAAACAAACAAAAAAACCAAACCAAACCAAACCAAAACAAACAAACAAACAAACAAAACCCAACACCAACCTTGTTTTTTGACCTCTATTGTAAAAGGAAGAACTTTTCAGCTAGGCCTGTAAATTCCATGAAATACTTCTTCCATCTCATTCCCAAGGGATCAATTCTCAAAGGTTTAAGCTGTGCCCAGAATGTCCCTGGCTCACTTCATCAATGTTCCTTGTTTGGAGCAATCGGAGAATAACATAACTGAGAAATATTGCTTTCAGGAACCTACTTCATGTCACCAAACATTGTCCTCAGAGACAACAATGATGCAGGAGGAAGCGAATTTTATCACTTCACCATTTTTCCTTCTAGAGGAACCCTCAAGGGTCAGCTTTTGAGGTTTATGCACATATATATATGTGTGTGTGTGTGTGTGTGTGTATATATATATATATATATATATATATATGTGTGTGTGTATGTGTGTATGTGTGTGTGTATGTGTGTATGTATGTGTATATGTATATATATATATATATAAAATTTTTTCTGGTCCACTCTCCACTTAACCACACAAAGAAATCCTTGCTTCTGGAACTAAACTCTGGTTTCACCCTTGGTCTCTAGTAAGCATATTTGTGTACTTACCTGTATCCTGTGTTACCTGGATGGGGAGTTGACAAGGTGGGTGGTCCTGATGTTGGATGGGAGAGCTGGCCCACTGATTTGAGTTCACAACTAACCATCGAAGATGTAAAGCGAGCAGAGCCATGGGAATTTTATTAAATGCCGGTGAGCACACTGCATCGAGAGTCTCCTTTGTGTCATTTGTTCTTGTGTCATAGTGTTCTAAGCTGCTCAGTTCACCATGGATTTCTCAAACAATGCTAAACTTTCTGGTTAAAGTTAGGATTGTCTCTAGGCCATATAGAGAATTCATCTACTAAGCAGGAGGCCCTGGATTTGATTCTCAGATCTGCAAAGCAAAGCAAAGCAAAACGACAGAAACTGCCCAGGAAGTTCTTTTCTTTACACATGGATCCAAACCTTGATGTAGAGTTTTATTATTATTATTACTATTTAAATTAAGGAAAGATGGATTAAGAAGTCTTATCAGGACACAAACAGAAAAGGCACGGAGTGGGAAAGGGCTTGTGGGTGAAGGTGGTGACAGATCTGGGAGGGAGATGAGAGAGTATGTTTAAAAGTAGTCTGGGGCTGGTGAGATGGCTCAGTGGGTAAGAGCACTGACTGCTCTTCTGAAGGTCCTGAATTCCGATCCCAGAAACCGCATGGTGGCTCACATCCATCCATGTTGAGATCTGACGCCCTCTTCTGGTGCATCTGAAGACAGTTACAGTGTATTACACTGGAGCGATCAGGGCCTGAGCAAGCAGAGGTCCTGAGTTCAATTCCCAGCAGCTACATGATGGCTCACAGCCATCTGTACAGCTACAGTGTACTCATACACATAAAATAAAATAAAAAATAAATCTTAAAAATTAAAAAAAATAAATAAAACTAGTCTGTATTATATACATATATAAAATTGCCAAGGACAAATTTAATAGATGTTACACACACACACACACACACACACACACACGCACACACACACACATACACACAAACACATACACCATACACACACACAGAACCTCATACAAATAATCCAGGCTCTCAAAGACCAAAGTAAGATGTTGGACTAATATGACTCAAGCCCTCTCAAACTTTGCATATGAACTTGCAGACACAGACAGCTATGGACGATAATGGGAGTGCCTACAGTGCCCACAAATCCAGGTTATATGGGGGTTTATGTATTTGCTGGCTTCTGTGCATAGTGAGAGAACACAGGACCCACTACCAGGTTCTGAGATCAAAAACAATTTAGATTTTAATTAGGGTTTTACTGCTATAAACAGACACCATGGCCAAGGCTCTTCTTATAGGGCTAATATTTAATTGGGACTGGCTTTTGTGGTCAGAGATTCAGTCCATTATCATATATGGCAGGTATGGTGCAGGAGGAGCTGTGCGTTCTCCATCTTCCTCTGAAGGCTGCTAGCAGAACTTGCTTCCAGGCAGCTAGGATGCGAGTCTTAAAGCCCTCATCCACAGTGGCATACCTACTGCAACAAGGCCACACCTACCGCAACAGGGTACACCTTCTAATTAGTGCCACTCCCTGGACAGAGAACATACAAACCATCACAGATGGGAAGGATAGACATATATGAATACTACATTGGGTACCTACCCTACCTGAGCGGCCATGGCAGAGGACAGAATTTACTGTAACATTAGGAGATACTTGAGAACGTTTCTCCCAAGTCAAGTAAACTTGAATAAATTAATATCTTCTCTGGGAGACTCATCAGAGATGATCTGGCCAGCAGTGTGAGAATAATGGAGTATACATTACACTAACACTGTTCACACAGGGCCACAGCAATTACTGGAAAACCAGAAAAACAAACATCTTATTTTATACTTCATCCAAACTGGTTTTTTTGCCTACAAAGCTTCAACCTATCAGCCGTAGAAATTTTGTATGATTTTTCTTTAAAAAACAAAACAAAACAAAACAAAACAAAAACCAAAAAACACAGGTATATGCTCCCTTTCAAATTAAATCTTCAAAATGGGATAAAATTTAGGCTACTGAATTTATGCATTCACTCAACAAATATTGGCTTTGGACTAGGAGTATAATGTTTCACTAGCTATCCTGTAAAATATGAGACAGCTATAAAGGCAAAGAGAACACCCTAATTCAATATGATGCACAACTGAAAATGGTTTTGTCTGCTTGGTAGTAAAGAAGTGCACGCTTTTAATTCTAGGACTCTGGAGGTAGAGGCAGGCAGATTTCTGAGTTCAAGGTCAGAAATCTTGGTCTATAGAGTGGGGTTCCGGGACAGCCAGATCTATACAAAGAGAACAGGTCTCCGAAACCAAACAAAAACAAAAGACAAACCAGAAAGAAAAAAAGACAATGTTCTTGTTGTCATGGATGTTTGTTAGGAATATAGATGTAGCTAACCATTAGGAAATCGTCCCCATACAGACACCTCTGAGAGTGTAGATGTGTTAATGTACTAGAGGCAATTAAACCTCCCTAACGTGCTTCTTGAAGATGCTAGGCTGTCTCCACACAGCACTGTTCTGACTAAATGCATCATTCCGTTCAGCTAAATAGTTGGCTTTATTTTTCCCTCAGTAACAATTGCTTAGCTGTTTTTATATCATACCTCACAGGACTTCTTTCATTTATACACTTTGTGCTTCCCTGGTATTCATTTTGACAATAACAGCAGCTGCGGTAGCAAGAAGAGAATTAAACGGAAATCCCTGGGAAGGTTTTGCTTTTGAACAATTCCTTTGCAATATTGCCTTTGGCTGCTTTTATCTTTGTGTGACCTTTGTAGTTGTGCATTTAAAGAAGGATGCTTGGAACTGGAAAATGTGGTTCAGTCAGTGAAGTACCTGACACACAGACATCAAACATGACGACGGAAGTTCATATTCCTAGCACCCATGTAAAAGCTATGCAGGGTGGTGAAGGTCTGTAGCCCCAACTTCCCCAAAATCCTTTTCTCAAAGAGAAAGAAGAAAGTATTTCCAGGACTTAACCACCTCTCTTTCTCTCTCTCTCTCTCTTTCTCTCTGTTGTATATATGTGCATAATTGGCATAATTGTTCATATGCATCTGCACATGCGCATTCAGCAATGTGTGCAGGTCAAGGGCAAAGGTCAATTCAGTCACTCTCTTCTTTTTTGAGACATTCTCTGAGAATTGGGGACTCACTGATTGTCTAGATTGGCTGCCAGGTAACTTCCAAAATCCCACCTGTGGATTTGAGAAAGAAATAAATGCACATTTTTATTTGTTTATCTTTGACAAATGTAAATAGTCTATTGACCTTTATAGAACAGTATTTCCATGCACTTGATTTTCCTTTTGCTTTGTAATAGAAAGACAATGAAAACAGATAGATTATAGCCACAAGCCAAAGGATCCAAGAAGCTTAAAAGATCATTTGCCCTGAGTAGGGAGGGAGGCTCTCTGCTGGGCACACCCAGGACTTCTCAGAACAGGCCACATTCCTGCAGGACAGAGATTCTTTGAGAGAAGGCTTTTTCTCAGTGACAGTGTAGCTTGCCCTTGACCATGGGGCATGTTGGGTAAATAGTTGAAGAATGCCTCTGTAAGAAACATGGTAACATTTTGCATCTTTCTCCCTCTGTAATTTTAGGGGAAGAGAGAATCCTAGTATTAGCCTCAATATCAAAGTCTATAACTACACTCAGAAACTAGAAAGCAATTCAATAAGTTAAGGGATCATAAAGCTTGTATTGATAGAGCTTAGGCCTTGAATTTCTGAGCTAAACAGCATCTTTTGTGGCAGGAAGAGCTCAAGTTTCATCTTTTATTCTGGTGTATATTTGTCATTAATGTGTTTAAGGAGTAGATACAGGCTTGGATTGTAAACTCTTTCTTTATAACATTAAACAGGAGATTTAATAAAAAAAGCATTCCGACCTTTGCAGGCTGTATAAGTGACTGATAAGAACGGAAGCAGAATTGATATAGTTTGATCGCCACCACAGTGAAGTAAGTCCACAGAGACCAGAAAATGCACACAGGAGCAGGATGTCCAAAACACCAGCTAGGGAGATACTGACTCAGAAATGAGACAGGAAATGATGCAAGAGGATATGGGCTACCTCAATTAAAAACTGGAGAAAAAAATTGTAACAATAAGCATGAAATAACTAGATTTTCTGGTTTTAGGATACATGATCATACCAAAGGAAACACACACATATGCACACACACACACACACACACACACACACACACACACACACAGACACAGAACTCCATCACTTTCAGGATAAAAACTAAAGTGATGTTTGCATAACACACTCCATCTATGTGTACTGGAAAGTATTGATCAGCAGTGTAAACGAGTGCATGATAACCGCAGGCTGAATGTCCTTACTGTGGTAGTGAGACAGAGAAATCCTGACCTACAAGAATGCCTGCACTGTGTTTCTGTTCTGAGGAAACCAAAACAAGTAAGAGGAAGCGATTGCTGCAGAACGCATGTGTAACTACACCATTTCCACTGAAAACGAAGCTAAGTCCAATAGCTCTGAAGAGGAAGGAGCTTGTAGGAGGCTTCAGGGCTAGTGTACTCTACTTCTTGGCCTGGATTGCACCATTTATTTAGATAGTTACCTACATTTTTACATGCAGTTTTTTGTGTGTGCAGTTTTTATGGACTAAAAATAAAAACATAAACATAAATGCTGAGACCAACATCCACGATGAAATCATACCTTATCCATTATGCTAAATTGGGCTTAGCTGTCTGGAAGGCAGTTCTGGTTGGCAATGCTGAGCAAAGCGTGTTCTACATTCAACGAGTCTCTTTTTCATGTGACATAACTGACCGTGGTCCAGGATCTGCTTGTGATTATTGAAAAATCCCATTTAATGGGCTGGAGAGATGGCTCAGGGGTTAAGAGCACTGACTGCTCTTTCAGAGGTCCTGTGTTCAATTCCCAGCAACCACATGGTGGCTCACAACCATCTGTTATGGGGTCTGATGCCCTCTTCTGGGGTGTCTGAAGACAGTGACAGTGTACTCATATAAATGAAATTAAATCTTTTTTAAAAATCCCATTTGATTAAACTAGCGTTGTTCCGTCCTGCGTCTATACTTAGACTCACTATATCGAAGGTCACTAGCGATGGAGCAGCGAGGCACTGCTATTTTAAGTGAGAGCTGCCTGGTAACGTCTGCCCTGCTGAGGACTCTTACTTTCATTCCAGTCTACTCTCCTCCTAAATGACGAGTGCATTTGTTTTTGTGAGACTCCTTCTACCTCAAGTGGCACAGGCTGCATTCTGTAGATAGCAGAGGAGAAATAATGTTTAGTGGTACATTTTCTTTTTTCTTTCTTTTTTTTTTTAATCATCTCTAAATACATGAACAGAAGGATATCTGAAATGTGTTTTTGTCTGACTAATTAGGTTAGACATCTCAGGGGAACAGTCCTATTTGCTATAGTTTAATGGAAATCCTTTAGCTTCTGGTTGCGAGAGTCTTCTAAGAACAGATTCTCTTTGGCACTTCCTGTTGAACTTGGAGGCAGGAATGGGGCATAGAGAAACCCTATTTTACTTCGTGATTTGAGAGACTTAAACTGGGGCTTCAGGCAACGTAAAGGCCGTGACTTCTCAAATTTGTTAGTTCATATTGTTTAGTATGGAACTCTGTCTGCACTTCAGGGAAGGGAACATTTATTGGTGATTATTGACTGGCGAATTTTTCCTTCTGGAATTATGTTATTGCAGTACAACATTCCTGAAGGCCTGCTTTTAGTGTAGCAAGTCACACTAGTGACTACTAGAAGTAGCCCGGCTTTTTTTTTTTTTTTTTTTTTCCCTCTTGCTAGCCTGTGGATGTGCACGGTTGGACTGGATTATTCCATTCACACTCTCGGTTGGTGGGGAGTTCTCTGAGAAGCTATTTCACTCTGTCTTCCTTATGTGATTCAAATACAATGTGGTGGGTTATCCATGTAATCTCAGAATTTGGCAAACGTCATGAGGTGGCAGGATCATGATTTCCATCAGTCTTGGCTGCATAAGGAAGACCTTGTCTCAAATACATACGTAAATAAACAAGGGTTAAAAAAAATCCAACGTATTTTCAAAGATACCTTTTGTGTTTATTAAATTTTTATCACCCATTTGATTCTATCTCTTTAATAAAAGATGTTTTAAAAATATATCTTAAGGGCTGGGGAGATGATTCAGCGGTTAACAGTACTGGATGTTCACCCTCAGGTCCTTAGTCCAATTTCCAGCACCCACATAATGGCTCACAACCATCTATAGCTATAGTCCCAGGGGACCCAATACCCTCTTCTGGTATGATGCCAATATATATACACACACACACATCCATATACATAGATAAGTAATAAAAATAATAAATAAATACATCTCAAAAATAAATCATAAAAAAGAAAAAGAAAAAAATGTTTATTTAAAAATTGTATCTTGACTCATTGTGATCAGAACAAGTTGCCATAGATTATAGGAATATCTAAGTTTTTGGACTCATTTTGCAACAGATTGTAATTATCACTGATAATTAAGATTATTATTAAAAATAGGGCATCCAGCTGATTTCGAAATGCAATAGCACTAAGATGATATTATGTGTGGTGACAAGGAGGGAAAAACATTCTGTGTGGTGTCAAGTGGAAAACAGAGTAGAGAGACTTCAAGAAGATGAATCCATGGAGATAATTCTTATGTGAGGCTGACTAGGGAGACAGGGACAGTTAGGGAACGATGAGAGGGAAGGCCTCGCCTAGGAATCAGGCCGCCGTCTCTTCCCAGCAGAGGAACAGGGATTCTGGCTCAGTTAACAACTGCTTGACGTCTTTCTCCCATCTCCGCTATAAACAGCCAGCTTTCTGGGAATCTTACCAGAAACTAAATTTATAGGGAACAGACATGATGTATATAATATACATCCATAATGCTGGGACAATTGGTTGTGATTCTTCTTTGAGGAGCCCATATCTACACTTGGGTTTGCCTTACTGAATCTCTTTCAAAGAGGCCAACATCCATCGGTGCTTTCCTATTGGGTCTGCGAAGAAGCAATACATGTACATGCATGCAAATACATGCAGAGCTCATGTATTTAGGTCTGCTAAGTTTTCTGAACTTTTCTTTGAGATTCATGGTTCTTTTGTCACCACAAAGAATCACCCCCTATAGGAAATACCTATAGGCAAGTGTATATTCTGTGTCCTGTAATCAAATAGGCCCTGATAGACAATAGAGGTTTAAAAAAGGACCCTCTTCATAAAGACCTAGCTGGCATTTAGCACGAAGACAGTCCTTGTGGATGTTCAGTTGAGGAATGTGCAGGGGATCCCTTTCTAGAATTTAAGCACCACGCTGGAAATACCAAAGACTATTAATACTACGAACATTTTTATACTCTTGACTTGGCAAGGTTGCGAGGTGGGACTGGGAACATTTGCAGTGACTATACCGTGAAGGTTGGCAGTCTGGGACTTGGCAGCGATGCTTTCCTCTTGGAGCTGCAGATTGGTCCAGATAATGCATTTGTATTTTTGTTTTCTGGAGCTCTAGACTCTTCTAGTAAAAAATAAAAATAAAAAATAAAATAAAAATAAACTGATTAACATGTAATAGGTACTACAAAATTCACCTTTGAAAAATATACAATTTGGTACTTTTAGTTTAGTCCTGGAATTATACAATCCTTTTGGTTCAATTTACAAACTTATTTTGGGGAATCTTTCCTCTTATTTTTTTCTTCTAATATAGTAGAATGATCTTACATTTTGTTTATTTAAGAAATATGCATCAATACCCTGAAGTTGGCTCTCAGTAAAAATGCCTGAAAATCTATGTCAAGGAAGGTCTTAGGGAACAGGTTCTCATTTCATCCAGATTAGTGCCAGAGCAAGTCTTTGTGATTCAGCATTTACAGAAAGCATGATCGCTTGACTTTGTGTTTCTGTTATTGTGTATGTGTGAGATATATTTGCATATGTTCATGTGTGTGTGCTTGTGTGCATAAAAATGTGAGAATTGGGAGCTGAAGTCAGCTATATCTTTTCAATCATTCTCCACCTTAATTTTTGAGATAGGATCTCCCCTGAATGCAGAGCTCATGTATTTTGCTAGGCTGATTGGTCAGGAAGCTTTAGGGATGTAGCTATCTCTGCCTTCCCTCATCTTACAGATGCATGCTGCCGTGCTCGGCGCTCTACCCAGTGAGCGATCCATCTCCCCAGGCCCTTAGCCAGTTCTTTAAATGTAGAAGATATTCTCCAGAGAAAATATCAGGATGATGCATTTCAACGTGCCACACTTGCTTGTCAGTTCAAAGCAGTGGATTTATTTTAATTTCATAAGATTCATTACTACAAAATGCATGAAATTTTCATGTGCATGCCACTGGCATTGCAAAACTTGAAAGATGTTATGATACAGGCTCATTAATATAAAGCGTTCCACTTTTTCATGAAACACACAGCTAAAATACTGAATTTTTTACGATTATATAACAGTAATCTCACTCCCAACCCATATTCATTTATTCTGCCCCCAGTATTTTCCAAGTATCTACTGTCTTCCAAGGTTGTGGATGGAATAAGGCACAGCCTCAGTCTTTGGGAACACATTTTTGCTTCTCTCTAGCCTGCTTTATTAATTCATTACATAGTGCTTAATGTTATATTAAACTTTCATTTTTGAGTGAACACTTGGCTCCGTGAATGCTCAGCCCCTGATGCTTGATAGCTTAGCTGACTCCTCCTTCATCATGTTTACAAACCCCATTTATATACATGACTATTTTCTCCCACCCCCTCAACTCACTGATTAGACACAATCTCCTGTCAAGATATCTAGTACTGCCATCTTTCCATGTTGTTAGGGAACTTAATTTGCTGTTTTCTTCCAATTACAGTAACTTTATTTTTTTGGTAAATACAAGCAAGTCTTGAGTTTTTAAAAATTTTTGTTTTGATTTATTCCTTTTGTTTTGTGTGTGTGTGTGTTGGTCTGCATGTATGTTTATGCACCATATGCATACTTGGTGGTATCTTGGGATGTCAGAAGAAGGACTCAGTTCCCTTGGAACTAGAGTCACAGATGGCTATGAACAACCATGTGGGTGCTAGGAACTAAACTCACGTCCTCTGTGAGGTCAACAACTGCTCTTAACTACTGAGCCACCTCTCCAGCCCTGAGTCTTGATTCTCGAATATCACAAGCTGATGACAGCTCTGAATTGATACTCATGCCTATAGAATACTGCAAAATTCAAATCTAGTCCTTAACATATGTGCTGGTTTGAATGAGATTGGTCTCAGAGACTTACATATAACTGCTTGGTCCACATTTGGTGGAATCGTTGGGGGAAGGATTAGGAAGTATGGCCTTGTTGGAGGAGATGGGTCACTAGGGGTGGGCTTTGAGGTTTCAAAAGTCCACACCATTTCCAGTTCTCTCTCTCTCTCTCTCTCTCTCTCTCTCTCTCTCTCTCTCTCTCT
>JADRCD010236370.1:0-43218 GCA_019843815.1 Montemys delectorum | reverse complement strand
TCTCTCTCTCTCTCTCTCTCTCTCTCTCTCTCTCTCTCTCTCTCTCTTTCCTTCTTTTTTCACCACTGCTGCCTACCACCATCCACCATCCACCATCCACCATCCACCATCCACCATCCACCATCCACCATCCACCATTCACCATCCACCATCCACCATCCACCATCCACCATCCACCATCCACAATCACATAGTGTGTGATAGAACAATAGGATACTGTGGGACCCAGGACATGAAGATACTGGGAACCATCTTGGAGCCTGGGTATCATACCCCTGCCCCATTTGCCATTAGATCTGACTGGGAAATCTACTTAACAGTGTTAAATTAAGCCCAGTCTGTAATATGGCACTGAAAGAATCCAGTGAGTTAGCACAGACAAGCTGGTAGATCACTCTTTAAATATTGACTGTTATCCCATGGAGTAAACACCACAGAGAACACAGGGGGCTGGTGAGAGCGGTTAGAAACCTCATGACTGTGATAAGGGTGCAGGTTTGACTTAACACTGGGCTCTGCGACTGGCTGCTATGTGTCAGTACAGCATTACTTCCATATTATCTCTAAGGTTGTGACGATTATACCCTATGCAAATCACTCCTTCACTTCTCTTGGGGTAAAAGCCCCATCTCTGCCTTTTAGAGACACTACAATGATTATAGTGATCATTGCAGCATCTACTGGTGATGAACCACATCCAGGTTTGATTGCTCATGTGTGGAATGTAAACAAACAGTCAGAATCTAAACATGTGGGTCTTGATCAGTGTGTGGTTTGCTCCTGCAGTAGCACGCTTCTGGTATGAGTTTCTTTGACTATTGTAAGCCAAGTGACATATTTCACTTTGATGTTACATTCCCAGTATATTCCCATTTCAGAGATAATTCATTCTAATGCACTTTCTTCTTTCTTCTCCTTTTTCTTCTCTCCCCCCTCTCTCTTTCTGTGTGAATTGCAAGTCTGGGTGTGTATATGTCATGCCACATGTATAGCTAGAGGACAGTCTTGGGCATTGGTCCTTGCCTTCCATCTTCTCTGATGGTAAGGATCTCTTTCTTACACCATTGCATCTTGTGCTGGCTGATACCCTGGCTTCTGCAGATCCCTTCTCTATCTCTCATCTCACTGTAGGAAGGCTGGGATTATATGTGTACTGCAGTGCCTGTCTTCAGTGGGTTCTGGGGATTCAAATTCATTTCCTTGTACTTATAAGGCAGTCATGTGGGGACCTAATGATACTATAATGCAGAATAGAAATGGGACTTGCCTTCTGCTTCAGAGATCCTGTCTGAAGTTTTCCTTGATGGTCTGGGACTTACGCTAGGATTAGAAGAAAGACTTCTGATGACTCATAGCAGCTATAAGAGTCACCAACAGTGGAAGTATGTCAAAGAAGGGGTGGGAAAGTGTCAAACTTAGATTAGAACTCAAGTCCTTATAGTCCATCCATGGCCTGGCAGCTACTTGATAGAGCAATCACAGGTCAGGCTTTCCTACTCTGGGTGGGAAAGCTACAGACTGTAGGTTGGTTTCTTTCTCTTTATGTCTACAGTGGAAAACTGCCTTGAACTTAAGGCAACTGTCCCACTAGGGAGTGAGGAGGGGTAGTCTCATCTTGAACCCACCACATGTACATACAGAAATTGGATTTTCCTTTTTAGTGGACTTTGTGAGCACCCTTAATGCAATTAAGAAAGTGAGACTGAAAGACAAGGAATGATCTCGGCAGGTTTTTCATTCTATCCCAAAGGAAAAAGAATTTGAGACCATCAAACATGGAATTGCTATCTACAAATTGTAATTTTAAGGTCTATCCTAGGATTTTCCTGTCAAATGAAGGAACAGTTTTGAATAACTACGGTGAAAACAGAGGTGGAGGAAAAGCCATCTGTCTCGGCATTTCCCTGCAGGAAGGCTCTTGAGATGCTATGCATGGTCACCTGGTGACAGCATCTGGCTCTCAGTCTGGATGCTTTCTCATCAGCCTGCTTGGGGCCTTTCTATTCCTCAGGAGGTATAGCCTGTCTCCTCTTTTTGCATTTGAGCGGGGCTTTCACACTCCATACCGTAAGTGGGGGTGACACTAGCAGTGCTTAGGTCCCAGTGATTTTTTTAAAAGACTTATTTTAATTATGTATATGTGCATATGTCTTTGTGGAGGTATGTTGATGTGAGTACCAGTGACCACACAATCCAGAAGAGGGAACTGGATTCCTGAATTTAGAGTTACAGGTAGTTGTGAGTCACTGGACTGGGTATTGGGAACTAAACTTAGGTCCTCTGCAAGAGCAATATGTACTCCAAACCCTGGAGCTCAGACTGCAAAGTAGCTTTTAATTTGTTCCTTGCAGCCCTGACCTACCACATGAGAAATCCAGCTACTGCCTGAAAGACTTAAGGAGAGAGACCAGAACACTAAAGGAGAAGGAGGGAGGTCCATGAGGGAGGCTCGTCCTGACTCTCTGATAGTCTTCCAGGCACACAAAAATCCATCTCCAACCCTCCAGTGTAGCCAGCCATCTGTCAGCTGACAGCCCAGCCATCCTCTTCCAATCATCCTCTCTCAGCGTTGTATGCGACAGAAGAGCCACCTAGTTCACATGCTGACTCCCTTACCAATGATAGTGGGAATCAACACAGTGTTTTGTTTGTTTGTTTTAATTGAGAAGAGCAGAGCTCTGATAAGACACTTGGAATTATCAGCAGAAACAAACAAACAAAAAAACCCAAAGTCTTAGGTATTTTAGGAACACTCTCATTTACGAGCCACCTGCAGGTTACAATCCACAGCATAAATTCCAGCCAGCGCCAGGACATCTAAATTTGATTAGGCTGGGAAAAAAAAAAGGATTCCTGTATTAAATTCTTCTCTGGTTTTGAAAACTTTCTTAGAGTTGCCTGGAGAACAGCTGCCATTTATTCTTGGTGACCGGTGCTCCACTGATCCTAATCTCCCCTCTGCTAGAAAGCTCAGTAGATCAGAACAAACCATCATTTCGAGTGGGCTGTTCCAGGAGCAAGAGATATTAGATTTGGGGGAAACCTCATTCCAGAACATGAGAGAGATTTTATGGAGAAAATAGAAAAACTGAGCTCTTCAATCTCTGATGTATCGGTGGCTAAAGTTACAAATTGATTTTCTATGCTGGGTACTTAGATAGGATCCTCTGCCTCAAATAAATCGATTCTTTCACTCAGTCTGTGCTCTATGCATGATGTGCTCTCTGCAGATGGACAGACTCCCATCTATTTAAAAGAGTCTGGCAACAGAATGTCCATGTTATACAAATATTTTACTTAGTTGAAAATTCCCATTTATACCATACAAGAAAGACCAATTTCAATTATAGGCAAATTAATACCTTTACAATTCTCCCTGAACTCTGTTTTCACTCCTGATTTGGAAGGCTCTTATGTTTCCGCAGCTCTTAAGGTCATCAGAAGGAGCTTGCCTGAAAATGAAGAAAGTCTATGAAGCAGGGCATTGCATCACGTGCATTTTGCTTCCAGATTATTTCACATCGTCCCCATGGCAAGTGTCTCACAATCGTCTCCTTTTGGTTCCATCAAAATGGAAATAAGACAGAAAGCACATCTGTCTATCCCTTTGATTTCCATGCAGTACTCATGGGAGGGTTGTAGGGAATGTCATTTGGATAGAGGGCACCAATGTAAATACTCAGGAATGGGAAGATACCTTCTCTTAGGACTGTCCCTGAGACAGAGCACTTCTGCATCCGTGGAAAGTGAATAGGAAGTTCAAAAAGGTGGCAGTAAGAATACAGGGTAGGAGAAGATGGCCTGGGACCTGCCTTGCTGGTGAAAGAGGACCAAGGCTTAGGAGGGATCCTCAGTCTTTGCTATGCCATCAGAGATTGGCTTGCCAAGTTCTCAATCTCCTGAGTATTGGCTCAACTTCAGGAGAGAGCATCATATCTTATCCCCACCACCCCCTCATTTGCATGTATGTAAAGGTAGACAGTCAGTTTTAATTGTCAATGTGACACAGTCTAGAATTACCTGAGAAGTGTCTCTCAGTGAGGAGTTGGTTATCTAGATCTGGGTGGCCTGTGGGCACATGTGTGGAAGACTGTCTTGATTATGTTAATTGATGTGGGAAGATCCATTGACTTGGGAAGTAATACCAAAACCTGTGTAGTAGGCATGGATGCACTGAATTCCTGCTGCCTGGCCTTTCCTGTTTCCATGGGCTGCATCCTTGGAACCATAGGCTCATAAAACCTTTCTGTTCTAAGTTGCTTTTTATCAGAGCATTCTATCACAGCAATGGAAATGAAACCAGCACAGAGACAGACATCAGGCCAGAAGCTCTCAATATTAAATATGCAAATTCCAATTTGAATTTCTGTAGGAGGCAGTGGATCCCTGGGAACAGATCACAGGCATGAGATCTGATTTGAATATTTACTGTTCATCATCTAGATTAAAGGTCAACACAAGATGCCACAGGGGCTGAGTTCTCCAGAGACCAGTCCTGGGCAGACCACCTCCCCAGAAGCAGGCACTTCATGTGACTCCAGGTGGTCATACTGGTCACAATGGCTTTGCTTCTGATGCTCGGGAGGCTTAGTCTGTGATTGACAGACCACTCAGATTCTAACCAGCCTGGGTTTCCTACTGGAAGTACGTGAGGTCTTGACAGCAGCTCCTCTCTGGGAAGCCATACTCTACAGAGAAATAAGAAACATTAAGACAACATCGATGTTGTCTCCCAAGTCTCTGCCAACAGCAAGAGTGGTGAGAGTGAGACTTGGCTATCTGCCTTGCTGAGCCATCCATACTTGAACCCTTAGATGGCTCCTGATAGGGAAAAGAAGACTGTGGCCACGGGCCAGCAAGTAAGGGACATATTAGTCATACCTAGCACATGATTGACTTAATTAGCTGATTGAGGGAATCAGGTCTGAAGCAATTGGGTTTTCTCTGCTTCAACCTTGTAAACATGAGAAAGGTTTTCCGATCATGAGACACACCCATTCATTCATCCATTCAATGTTCATTTATCAGTGGTTGGGGAACCTATTGACTCTATACCAACCAATAAAGATAGCTGTGGACTTTGTCCACATGGAACCTACACCAGCTGGGGAAGGTGAGTCATCACATTTGTCCATTGTTCCTTGCTGTGTGCTGACGGTGATGTACAGGGTCTTGTAAGAGCATCTAGAAGAAGACTTGGTCTAGACAGATCACTGTAGTGTGTAAGTTTTCCTGTAAAACAGACCTTTAAGTGAGTAAGAGTTGGATAGAAAGAGAAAAGGTTTCTGGACAGAAGGAACAATATGGAAGGCCTCAAGAAGACAGGACAAGACACATGGAAGACTGGAGAGGAGGAGTATGAGAGTACCAGCCAGTTAAATTGACAGGTAAATATCACCAAGGCCTTATTCCTTAAAAATTGGGGACTCGGGGCTGAAAAGAAGGCTCAGCAGATAAGAGCTTTTGTTGCTCTTGCAGAGGATCTGGGTCTGTTTCCCATAATCCCCATGGTGGATCACAATCATTCATAATTTTAATTCCATTGAATCCAATGCTTTCTTCTGACCTCTGAGGGGACCAAGCACACATGTGATCCACATACATATACAAATGCAAAATACCCATGCACAAAAAGTAAAATAAGTAAACCTTAAAAACACCAAAGAACTCAAAGGACTAACTCCCCTTGGAAGTAGGCATTTGTTAAAACGGACTTCATACTAATAACACGAAGGGGAGTCTACTGGAGGCCAAGCATGAGGAAGTAGCCGGGTGGCTTCCTCCTATTCCAAATCCACATGCTCATTATAACAGAGCACTCATACTTGAATTGGAAACCACTCAGAAAGAAACTAGGGGTAAGAGGAGAGCTTGCCAGCAGTGATGACATTCTATAAGTGCAGGCAGGCTGCATGATGTTTGATGCTCAGTACAGCGCTAGAGGCAACGGAAGTCTGAGCTCAGACAAAACGACATTCTTCTTTGAAGGGAAATGGCCTTAAGTGTGACATTTTCCTTTGTCCATCAAAATGTCTCTGTCCACACATTACATATTGGAAAAGTTCTACTGTAATCTTTCCATTTCCCTTCTTTCATTTACTCATGTTTTCCTTCCCACCTTTCTTCTTAAAATATATAATCTAAGGACTGGAGAGATGATGAATACTGATTGTCAACTTGGAGGGATCTAGAACCAGGAAAGCGACAAACCTTTGGGAATGTTGCCTGTGGGAGAGCATGTAGGTTGACTTAATTGAAGTGGGAAGGCTTACGCCATGCGGTGGTGGTACCATTCCACCAACCAGAGTCCTCGGCTGGATAGCAGTAGAAAAGGAGCTGAACACCAGCATTCGTCCGTGTGAACCGCCGCCTCAAGCTCCTGCTGCCAAGCCTTCCCCACTGTGATGAACTGTACCTCCTCACACTGCGAGCCAAAACAAGCTCTTCTTCACTTTAGTTGCTTCATTCAGATTATTTGGACACAACAATGAGAAAAGATATTAACCCCATTTCATTTTTTTTCCACTTTCCCAAAAAATTATGTGAGAAGTTAAGTTCTAAACATATCATTCAAATCCCCCTCTGCACTGAACACTGGCCATTGCTCTGTGGTCCAGAGTTGATATCTTTACTTAACAGATTCCTAGGCTCTGCCCAAAGAGCCTTTCACACAATAATTCTCAGAATTTATCACCACAGTGTTAGTAAGCCTGTTTTTAACCCCTTTTCATAGATAAGAAAACAGAGGCACACTTACTGGCTTGGGGAGATCTCACAGCCAGTAAGTGGCAGAGTTCTAGATAAGAGACACTTGGAGGTTCTGTCTTCCGATTATTCCCAAAGTCCCACAGCTCTCAAATCAAATCTTAAATGGACATAATCCAAAACCTAGCTCCATTTGAATTGAATCCTCAGGAGACTCTCCCTTCCCCTCTGCAATGGGGGCCTGTGGCCGTTCTCCCAAGGGGCCTTGCTTCCTGTGTCCTCCCAGAACTATCCCTTCCCAACTGGACTCTTGTGACACTGAGAACAAGGACAGTGTGACCACGTGTACTAAGACCAGAAAGAAAGAGTACAGGCTAAGAATAAGATGCATTTGTGTTGGTGATGCTTCTTGGTGACGCTCTGGAGGATGACGTTTGAGGCAGCCACAATTGAACCTGAGACTCTGGCCAGTCAGGCTTTAAGAAACATCCCATCTGCTCTGTGTTTAAAATGGACTTTTCTTTTGTGGAGATGTTTCAGCTCAAAGATTATATTAATGCCAGAAATGGAAACATTGCCAGACAGAAGGTCACTCTCAGGGGTTTCCTTGGTAATCCCTTGAAGTTTGATGACGGTGCTGGTTTGAACAGGTTTGACCCCCATAGACTCATGTGTTTGACTGTTTGGCCCATAGGGACTGGCACTATCATTAAGTGTGGCCTTGTTGGAACTGATATGGCTCTTTTGGAGAAAGTGTGTCTCTGTAGGGATGGGCTCTGAGGTCTCTTATGCTCAAGCTATGCCCAGTGTGGTCCACAATCTCCTGTTCCTGCAGATCAAGATGACACCTTCTCCAACAGCACGTCTGCCTATATGCTACCATGCTTCTCTTTCTGCCATGATGACAATAAACTTCACCTCTGAAACTGTAAGCCAGCTCCAATGTTTTGCTTTATAAGAGTTGCTGTGGTCATGTTGTCTCTTTACAGCAACAAAACCTTAAGACAGTGCCACACCCAGAAATGAGTGAATAGAGTTTTCCCTGGTGCCCACCCTGGCCCATGGCTTCTTTGACAGTAAAATAAAGAAAAGACTAATTGGAGATGGGAACAAAGTAGAGAAATGGACATGGGGGTGGGGTGACACATGGAGGGTTAGAGAGAGAGTGGCTGGGGACCAAAGCACTCACTCCAGAGACCTGAATGTGGTTGATTCATCTTCACTAAAAGCACATGGCACCATAGCTCTGCCCCTAAGCACATCCGCCTGGGCACGTCTTAGGGAGGAGGGAGGCATTTGTTTTCATTACTTGAATTTTCCTTGCAATCCCTTTGGTTTGCTTCCCAGCAAAGGTTTTGAAAGACAGAAATTTCAGGTCCAAGGTCCTATATACTGGCAGGTTTTAAATGATGTGGAGAAGCAATGTGTGACCCTGTCCTTGGAGAGTATTGGCTGGAGGCTAGAAGGCTAGAAGGCATGACTTGAAGTTCTCTTCATTACTATACAGAAAAGCATCTTTAGTTGTAGAAATCTCTCTCTCTCTAAGAAAGTAAAACAGAACAATGACAACAATGACAAAGCAGCTGGGCTCTACTTCTACCAAAAAAGATATGCTAAGAGGAAGAGGGCTCAAATGGTAGTAGAGGGATTTGTATTACATTTAATATCAATAAACAGTAAAGATGAAGGACATGAACGTAGAAAGGATCTGAGAGCGCACCCAGGTCGTCGGGCCTGGGGCCCTATAATTTTATTGTTGTTGTTCTTGTTGTTGGTGGTGTTGTTTATACTTAAAATATTTCTGTGGTTCTGGAAATGCCAGCCATTCTGTCCTTTTGATATATCAGTAGTGCTTGGATTATTTCTGACAGTCTGAACCTCTGAGTCACTAATTCAGTCCTAGAGCCCGGATCACTTTGCCTGAGATGTAGCATAAGAAACAGAAGGAAACCATAGAGTAGGTAGTGAGGGTTAAGGTCCTGGTGGACAAGCTGGAAGCACTCAGGGAGAAGTCCTGATAGAGAAGATGGAGTTACTAAGCTGGTGAAAGTACTGATGGAGGTGGCAGAGACATTGACAGAGATGCTCGAGGTACTTCGGGAAGCATCTGTGTGCCCACAGCCGAGGTTCTGGTGGAGGCTCTGATGCTGATGATGAAGAGCAGCAGGTGGTACACAGGAGGATGGGCGTGGCGGAAGTTCTGATAGAGACGGGGCCGAGCAGGGGATAGGTACCAGGACGGTAATGAGAGGGAAGTTTCCGGCCCTGCGGAAGCCAACTAGAGACACATTAACTTATAAAATTTCAATAACTTTATCTTCTGTTCTCCTGTCTTACTCCAAGAGACTGTAGTGCAGGGTCAGAGATGATAAACTAAAGTATTTTGAAGAGTTTCCCACGTTTATAAAACTGAAAGACCCCTCCCCAAAGGAGGAGGTTCGTGTTGACAGCCAATAGACAAACATACTTGTTCTTCTCATGATTGATGGGGATGTGTGCATGTGATGTGTGTGAGTTGTGTATCTTTGTAAACACAGGGAATCGGCAAAGCTGCTTTCCCGCTTTCGAAGGCCATCTTAATGAATTCCATGCCATGAGTAACGAAGATCTGTAAGATGTGTTTGCCCACTCAGTGACTACTCTGTCTCTGCAGGGAACAAAGGGTAAGGCTTTATGTCAACTGGACTCACCTGAATAGGTTTTTTTGTAGCATCCAGCAAGGAGAGGTGGTGTGTCTACATGGAAACACCAGTTCCTCCTTCCAGATTTCCCATGAGGCTATCAATGAAGATGCCCACCCCATTAGGTGCCAGCACAAAGGATTCTTATTCGTAGTTTCTTTCCTGAGGTTAAAACTTGAGGGACTTTTTTTTTTCTGCAATTCTCTAGTGTGGCATTAGGCGCTGGGAAAATAATAATAAGTTGGGTTTCTCAGAGAATAGTTGCCCTTGCTGACAGGAATCAAATTTATAATGCTAGGAAGGTCTGGTTTTGATTGCCGCCTTTTTCCTGAGAGGGTGGGTGGCTGGTTAATAAAGCTGATCTCTCACTTCTGGAATTGGATGGTGTTCCCGAGCTCCAACACGCCTGCATCTAATTTGGATCTGCCCGTGTATTGTGGGTCTGTGCTATCTGGTGAGAACGGGCTCAGAGTGCACTGCGGCTCTGGCCAAGGGACAGTTTAGATTGTTATGGGTCTCCTAAGACAGGGAGGTCTTAAGCCTCTGCTTTTGAAAAGTTAAATCTGACTGTGCATGTGCCAGAGAGAGAGAGAGAGAGAGAGAGAGAGAGAGAGAGAGAGAGAGAGAGGAGGCAGTGGGGACATGGTGTTTTACCAACAATCGTAAAGTGGACTTACACTTAGCCCCACAGTTTTCTTTGCTTACACATCAAGGCGTAAGCCAGAAACTTAGCAAAGAACCAGAGTGATTACTGATACTGAACAGCTAAAAAATGTCTCCTCCTTCCAAGTTTCTCTCACTGCCAGATAAAGATAAAGGGATTTATACTCAGAAGTGGCTGTTTCCATAGAACTGCTAAGTCTTGGCATAACTTACTATAATTCATTACATGACCAGAGCTCAGTAGAAAAGGCATTATTTTCAATAACATTCGAAAAACATACTTGACAAAATTTATCACCCATCCACACTAAAACCTAAGAGTTGAGAAAACTTTCTTAATATGATAAAGTATACATTGTCTCGACCCAAAGCCTACATGTTACTCAGTGAAGAACAGGGCTCTCTTTCTTTCAGGAATAAAACTTGCAAGGAGACTGACTCCATAATGATGTAACTGGTGGGCTAGTGAGATGGCTCAGTGAGGAAAGATACCTGCTGCCAAGCTGATGGTGTGAGTTCCAGCCTCCGGAGTCACATGGTGGGAGCTCCCTAGACCAACGGAATCAGAAAGAAAATCTAGAAATAGACACATGCATATCATATCATAACTTTTACATATAATGATGGTGGATTTGAAATCTGTGTGTGGAGAAGATTTTTGTGTATACAGGTAACTGGGCAACGGTACAGAAAGATGAAAAACTAAGGTATTTCCTCATACCATATATGCAGCTATCATCCACATGGATCAAAGATCTAAATGTCAAAAAACCGTGCGAGAACTAGAAAAAACATCTGGGTTTAAATCTCCAAGGGAAGGTCGAGCCCCAGTGAGCACGGTAAATCTGATCACAGTAAAAGTAGCACAGAGCTAAGGTATCACAAGACCAAGAATTAGTAACAATAAAACAACAATGCAAAGTAAAGAAAAACAGACTAGTCTAAGAACTTCCTGCAGAGAAGGCTAATATCCCTGGCTGGTGAAGAGTTCTGAAAATGGACAAGGAAATGAACAACCGAGAAGAAGGCTGACAAGGGAATTAACAGTCCACTGGAAAAGAAATGCAAGTTTCTTACCAAAATGCTGAAAATGTTGGATTTACTCAAAACAAGGTAAATGTGAATTACAGTTCTGATACCCAGTGCTGACAAAAAGAATTCCCATGTTGTGGCTGGAGGTTAAGAGCCCCGGCTGCTCTTCCAGAGGGCCCAAGTTTGATTCCCAGCACCTATATGGCAGCTCACAATCACTGATAACTACAGTTCCAGGAGGTCCAGTGTCCTCTTCTGGCCTCTATGGGGTCATATGTGTTTAAGCATCTAACACAGAGCCTGTCTACAGAGCATTGCTGGTGTGGAGACAAGCAGAAAAAACCCAGAACTCCCAGGTCAGTCTGTCTAGATAACTGGTCAGTGAGAGACCCTGTCTCCAAAAGAAGGTAGGTAGAGAGTGTTGGAAGGAGACCTCTGACATCACCTGTGGCCTCTATGCACACATGCACATACATGCGCATGCACTGCTGCCACAAACCTCCAGAATTCTATTAGTAAAGCTAGGATATATTCCCTTTGTAATTGCAGTGTGAGAGGAGTGAGAGGATTGCTCCGGAGGGAAGCAGATTAGACCTACAGAGTTTTCCATTTAACCCTTTGGCCTCAACTTATTTCTAGAAATGTGACTCAAAGATAAACTGTCAAAACCATGAAGTGATACTTATATTTGTTACAGAATAATTTGCAGAGTACAGGGACAGGAAATACACAAAGTACACTAGCAGAGAAAAATGCCCTTAAAGTGGATTATAAGGTAGAAGCTTTACACTTTGAAAATCAGCCAGCTGACAAGAGAAATCTCTGTCTTAAAGATAACTGCAGGAATAAAACCAGAAAGACAGATTGACCTAAAAACAAAAAACCCAATGTTCTCTCCTCTCCTGAAATAATGTACTCAACCAATCATCAATAAAATGCCAGCTGAACATTAAGTAAGAAACAGGTTGGCAAACTTTATAATAATAATTATACCAGTTGTAATTTATTATAGATTGGCTGTGATTCGAATCCAGTGATATGTCCTAACCTGATTTTTCTAACTTTGTTTCTGTTGCTTCATTTTAAAACACCCTAATCAGAACTGGCATAGGAAAGCAAAGGGCTATTCGGCTTATGACTCCAGGTCACTGTCCGACATTGAGGGAGACGAGGCAGGAGCTTGAAGGTGCACCTGTATTATTCAGTTTGGCATTCTGACCGAGGAATTCACTTAACAGCCGAAGGTATGGGGCAGGAATCAGGAAGGCTGCTGCTTGCCACCTGGTAGGTAGGCTTAAGCTCAGATAGCTTTGTTATGCAGTTCAGGACCTCCTGCATAGAGAATGGTGCCACCCACAGTAGGCTGGGCCCTCTGACATCAATTAATAGACAAGACAGTCATCAAGACAGCCCACTGCCATAGTCAGGCCAACCTAATCTAGATAATCCCTTGCTAAGACTCTTGCCATATGTGCGATTCTGTTATTTCTGAGGTTTTGCTTGCTGCTTATTTCTGTTTTTGTTTTTGTACCACGATAATTTGATAAGTATATGGAATGACTTCATTTTGTTTTATATTTGTTAAGGTACTTTTGTGTCTTATAATCTGATCAATATGAAGAGGTCCACGTGTGTTCCTTTCCTAATGACTGGAATGTTCTTAGATCTCTGTTAAGCCCAATTAATCTATGGTTTAATTTATCCCTGAGGTTTCTTTATATAGTTTTAGTTTGAAAGAACTATGTAGATGTGAGAGTAGAGCATTGAAGTTACCCACTATTATCATGTCAGGACCTATGGGGTCACCACGCCTCCAGAGAGCATTGCATTCATAATTAACTCAACCACATTGTTACTTATAAAGTGAACTCTAGATGAGAGCTGACTGTGGGACGCCATCTCACCCTGCTGAGTGAGGAAAGCTGACCTAGTTCATAACATTTAGCACTACTAAAGAAAGTTTGGGGAAAATAGGGGTAAACCCCAAAGTTTTGGAAAACAATTCATATATGTCTTATTTTGTTTACTTTTTAGAAATAGGGTCTCATGTAGCCCACACTAGCCTCCAACCTGCTATTCAGCTGAGGTCAGCCTTGAACTACAGACCTTCCTTCATCCTTCATTTCCCAAGTGCAGAAGTTATGAGAACACACCACTACACTCAGCTGCTAGATATGCCTTTTGTGTGCATCATGTGTGTACATGTATGTGGTATTTGTATGTACGTGGTGTGTGTGTATGTATGTGGTGTGTGTGTGTGTGTGTGTGTGTGTGCACTTGTGTGCATGCATGTGTATCCATGCATGTGTGTGTGTGTCTCTGTATGTGCAGGCTCACTCACCCATGACTGCATGTGGAGGCTAAGGGCTGAGGATCAGTATCTTCCTCCATCACTGTCCACCCCACTGCATCCAGACTTTTGTATGTGCCCAGACATTCATCCCTGTGCAGAGCACTTTCTCCACTGAGCTGTCTCATCAGCCTGGAAGGGATCTCTTAAACACAACTGTATGAACTTTGCTGTTTACTTACTCTTATAGTCTTAAAGGGAAAAAACGAAACTTACTCTCTTGACATGTGTATTACCTCATCATAATTAGCCTGAGTGAATAATAAAACATGTTCCTGTCAACTGTAGTGTATATAAAGGCTTCGGAGTTACCACTTCAGTAAAATCTTTCATTGGAGACCTCGAAAAAATAATAGGATTTTTAAAAATGTGATTATTGCTTAGATTAATATATTAAAGGCATAAACCAGAACTGTCTGCTTTATGAGTGATCTCATTTGGTTGTTGGTTCAGGAGTCAATATCATCTGGACATTATCAGACTGTGAAGGGCTTGGTAAGGCAAGCTAGAGTTCCTATTCCAGAATGTTATATAGCACCGGACTTAGACATTGTTCTGTGCATACTAAAAATGGCTATAGATTTCGCCAACTAAATTGCTTTTTGTCTGTCAACTTGCTATAAGGGTTATTGCCACCTTGAAATAATCAATTATAGAAACTCCAGCAGATGTGTAATTTGAATGCAATCCAAGTGTAATCTGAGTGTAATCTGAATGTAATTTGAGTATAATCCAAGTGTGAGTGTAATCCAAGTGTAATCCGAGTGTAATCTGAGTGTAATCCGAGTGTAATCCGAGTGTAATCTGAGTGTAATCTGAGTGTAATCCGAGTGTAATCTGAGTGTAATCCGAGTGTAATCCGAGTGTAATCCGAGTGTACCCCTTGAAAGGCAAACCTTGTATGAACAAACACACTTCAGGAAAACGAGGCTTGCCAAGTTGCAGAGGAGCAGCTGTGAGCCTCTGGGTGTGTAGATAGAGCATGCAGCATTTCCTTCTGAGGTCGAAGGCTTGCAGCCTGCTGTATGGGTAGCAGCCACACACTTTTCTGCTTTTCCTTTAGCTTTCATTGTGTGCTTTACTGTACACGGGATATTTTCATACGCACATATGTTATGTACCGAGTGTACTTATGTGCCCTGGCAGGATTCCTTTATATACAAAAGGCTTGGCTTTCATGTAGTTCACTTGATGATGATGTGTCTAAGTGCAGTAGCAATTAAAGGAGGCAGTAAGAAATTAGAGCAGTTACTGACACAACAAAATCCGTCTGCCCCAGAAAACGAGTGCCATTGAATGAGCCTTAATAACAAAATAACAAAATGCATGTCAAATGGAGTTCTGATTTGTGTGTTAGTAGTCTGGAACATCCATATAGATGTACATTTTTGGAAGGAGAGTCTGTATGTAGCATATCATGTTTTCAAAATGGCCCTTGACCGTACAGCCAGGTTAGTGCCAAGGGTACACTGTCTATCTTTGGATGGGGTCCAGCATTTTAGACAACAATCTGGACGTTTTGTTTGCATAAACCAAACCAAACACTATTTGATAACTGCATGATACCTGGATACTACAAGTACTTTTGTTGCTTCCCTGACTTTCCAGGTCAGGAAACTGAGGCACAGAGTGGCTAGAGCACTTCTCTATGGACACACACACACACACACTCACTCACTCTCACACACACACTCATACACACACATGCACACACACACTCACACACACACACACACACACACACACACACATACATGCACATACCCACATATGCACACACATGCATGGAGGGATCTGGGATTCAGGCTATCCAGTCCAGTTCACTGTCAAGTTTTCTTCACTGCTCTGCACTTTTGCCCTAAGAAAAGCTGAACTTTAAGTTAGTATTTCAAGCAACTTCTCATGTTTGTTTGTTTGTTTTTTTAAAAAAGATATATTTTAGTGACACATGCACATGTGTATCTGTGCAAATGCCTATGGAGGCCAGAAGAGGATTGGTCTCCTGGAGCTGGGGTTACAGGAGGCTGTGAGCTGCTTGGTGTGGGTGTTGGGAACTGAACTCAGGTCCTCTGGAAGAGTAGCAAGCACTCTGAACCACTGAGCACTCTAGCTCCTCACAACTTTTTTGATACTTGGGGGAGAACAGTTACATCACCTGAACCTAGTGTCTTGTTTGATGTTTCTTTCTACCTCATGCACTTCCTCATTATACTCACAGACCCAAGTCTATCCTGGACCAGAAGTCTCCTAAGTACAAGGGTTGTATTTGTTTCTTTACCATCCACAGCTCTCAGCACAAAGTCTGTGCAGAGGAAGCTGTGTCAGTGTTTGTTGGACGAATGAGCAGCCCACACTTCTCTTCTGCTTCTTGGATGAAGGAAAGTACCTTAGAAGCTATGATTTTACATGAGATCTGCTTAGATTGTATTTGAATATCAGCCATTGAAGATCTGGCCAACTCAAGGGAAACAGGATATTCCAGAACATCGGAGGCCTCCCGTGCAGTGCCCTGACTCACTTTTCTATCTGTGGGATCGAAAGATAGTAAGAGGTTATGTACCACTGTGCTCAAAATAAAATCCTGTTGCTAGGCAATGGGTAGCAATTAACTTGTACATAATCAGAGAAAGTGGAGGGAACCAAACAGCCAAGGAACCCCAAATGTCTTCCAGTTGCCCAGAGCAAAACAGCAGCAGGCAGAGTGGCACGCACTCCCTCCCACATGAGTGAAATTCAGTCGCCTGTGTGAATGAGGGTATCTCCAAGAAGGCCCGCACTCTGCTTGCAGCACGTCAGCAGCATGACTAAAGCAAAGGAGCTCTCTACTTGTTTTTTTTTTAAACACGATTGCTTATATGTTTGTAGTCCCAGACCGGGGCAGGCTGCTCTCAGCTTTGGCCAGGGAAGCTTCTGTTTGCAATGGGCAGCAGTCAGTGGAGAGATAGAACTGGTCCAAGTGCTGAGTGTCCAGCCTTAAACTGGCCAGGCATATCAGCCTCTTCCTGGTACCCACCAACCAGGCTCTAGGAACACCAAGGAAAAAAAGCAGAAATAATCTAAGAGCCCGAGGAAGGACGGCTGTGGAGCGCTCTCTTCTGGACACCCCATAACTGCTGCACATGGACACACAGGCTCCGGATGTAGTTACCTGCAGATCAAACGAGTTAACATTCCAATATGGACGAGGAGGGGTTCCCAAGGGTCACTTGCAGAGGAGCCATTGGCTGCGGAGTGAGGAGGGTTACTTTTCTTTAGAGGTATGGCCAACCCCACAACAACTCCCAGATGGGTAGCACGAATTGGACTCAGAAGAAGAGAAAGAAAGAAAGATGGGTTAGATATACCAGGGGTAGCTAAGAGGAGCCGGAGGGGAAGAGTGTGGATAGGGTTAAGGTACATTGTATCCATGTATGACCTTTTCAAAGAGTCTGAGTGAGGCTGCCCCAGCCAGAGTATGAATCAGCCCCTGCCGGTTTGGCCACTGTGGATGATTGGCATTTCCCTCCCTGTCAGCTCCACAAGAGGGGTGTATGCTTTGTTTATTTCTGTGCTCGTAGCAGATGAGCATGAAGTGAAAGGAGACTGTCAATTAAACTGCCTCCTTTGGGAGGGGGACTGTCAATTAAACTCCCCCGGGGGCCACAGAGGGAGAAAAATGACCTTGAATTTATAAGATGCTCATATCTTCTAGAATTCTATAGATTTCTTTTGTTCGTTTGTTTGTTTGCTTGTTTGTTTTCAAGACAGGGTTTCTCTGTGTAGCCCTGGCTGTCCTGGAACTCTGTAGACCAGGTTGGCCTCGAACTCAGAGATCTTCCCATCTCTGCCTCCTGAGCGCTAGGATTCATGTGCCACTGCTGTCCGGCTATACTTTTAGACGTACTGGTCATGCCTTGATTCAGACATGCTTTCCACGACTTTCCGATCTGTATTTTGTTATGAAAGTCTCAGCTGGGGGGATTTGATAACAAGACTGGATGCGGAAAGGAGAGCTTGGCTTAAGTCTAAATTCACCACTGATTCCAAGGCAACCTTAAGCATGTCACTGGATCTCCAGACACCGGCCCTGCCAGAGCAGTGGTGGATGTACAGGGTGACAGGAAGTAAAGCACAAAGCCTGTACAGAAGGAGCTCAGGATGGGCATAGACAACCCCACCCGTTCCTAGTGATCCAAGCCAGTCACATGGCCTTGTCCAAAATCAAAGACAAGGCATAGGGAGTTGCCTATCTCTATGGAAAGCTGTGGTAGTAGTATGGGTGAAGCAGAGTGAAGATTGGGCCTGTAATGAAATTCACATTAACATCCTCCTCCTGTCTGTGAAATATACTCCTGAGCATTAGAGAACACCTCCAAGGCCAAAATATTCACATTGACCTTGGAGCCAAATGTAGCTCACTCTTTGCTGGATTTTGTTTTGCTTTGTGCTGTTTTTGAGACAGTCTCATTCTATTCTCCAGGCAAGCCTGAAACTCGCTCTATAGTCCTGGCTAGGTTCAGGTTCATGGTTATTGAGTTGTTGAGATTATAGTCCTGAGCTACCACAAGCAGCTAGATGTGCTTCTTGATTCGGAAGCCTCTGAACGAAGCAGGTTATCTGCCACGACCAACAGTCAGTGATGACCACGGGGCCACACTGCACAAGCGAATGCTTCCTCTAGAAAGGGGAAGAGAGTGAGACGGAGAGAGACTAAGGAGCCCTAGGTGGCAGGATGGTGACCACTCTCACCTGGTGCACTCTCCTTGGCCCTCCTTTGAGAGTAGAGCATGCTCAGCCACTAGATCTGGACTCCAGCCAGACTAACTTCCTACTCCTTCAGTGTCTGGACTTGTAGGCCTAGGCTGCTCTTCCATTTTTTTTTTTTTTATCATCTCTCAATCAGGTAGGGGAGCATTGGGAATCTGTCTGTCTGTCTGTCTGTCTGTCTGTCTGTCTGTCTGCCTGTCTGTGGGGCTGCCTGTGCATGAGGAGCTGAGCGCCTGCCTTTGATGCCCATGACTGTTCGACTTTTAAAGCTCACATTGCCTATTCTTTCTCATAGATCTTTATGCACACAACAAGCCATTTCCTGCTTTTAGTACTTCAAAGGTATTTCTCGTCTGACTGAGTTCAGGCTTTCATGAATTACCATACAATTGCTTTACCATTGTCTTTACCAGCACCTGCAATCACTGATTCAGTTGCCTATACCATGGTGTGTGTGTGTGTGTGTGTGTGTGTGTGTGTGTGTGTTCATATGTTTATGTGTAAATGTGGGTGTGGAAGCCAGAGAACAACATCAGCTACCATTCATCAGGCATCAGCTAACACTTTCCTTGAGGTGGTCTCTCTTTGGCCTGGAATCACCAGTCAGTCTATGGCCACTGGCCAGCGAGCCCCAGGGATCTACTTGCCTGCAGCTTTCCAGTGATGAAAATCAATGTGTGTGTCACTGCCCCTGGCTTATGTTTTTGATATTTTATTTTTGGGTCTTCTGTGCTTGCGTGTGTGAGTGCAGTGCCTATGAGGTCTAGAGGAGGGTGTCACATCATTCCTGTGAGATGCTCAGTGTAGGCGCTGGGAACCAAATTTGGGTGCTCTGCTCTGCAACAACAGTGCTCTACTTACTGCTGACTTTGAACCTGACTCTTTTACGCAGGTTCTGGGGATTGAACTCCTTTCTCTGTGCTTTCAAGGCAAGCAGTTCATTGACTGAACCATCACCCAGCCCTATAACACCTTTACAGTTACTGCTGAAGTCTCCTCTTGCTACTCAAGCCATTATCATACGCGCTAGGTTTTTCTTGTGAATGTGTGCTTCCCTCAGACTGAAATCTGCTTTGGTTAGTTACTGATGCAAAAATGTCCCTTTAGAGTGCAATGGCTTTAGATGGACTCATTAATCCACAGCTCTGAGAGTTACCTGGTATGTGACTGATCAAGTTGTGGCGGACTGGACACAGCGAGGCCACAGCAACAACAATGACCAAAATGTACACTATTGACCATGTCTCATGGGAAGAAGGGAGAAGGGCCTTTAGGGCTGGTGGCACACTCCTTGGGGAGAATGGGTATGGAGAGGGAGAGAAAGAAAGAGAGAGAGAGAGAGGGAGGAGAGACTATTTAGCTGACAGATTGGATCTGGGGACCTGGGACTGGGTCATCATTCCCAGGAGCACATATGAAACACTAAGAGGCTGTGACAAGACTCTCAGGGCACAACACAGGCAGGAAAGAAAGAGAATCTCATTAAAACAAAATATGCAACAGAGACCCAGGAGACAATGGTGCCCTGCTGACCAGGGGGACAACAACAGTGGGATTGACTGACACTGTCAAATGCTGCAGAGTGGCCAAGAAATGTGGAGAAAGAAAAGTGTTCGGATTTGGCTACCAGGAGGCCATTGCTATAGAAACCAAATAACTCATTTTTCAAGGATAGTACATGTGACAGCAAACATTAGTGCTCTTAATAATTACTGCAGAGCAGCATGTGCTGAGCAAACAAAGACATATGGCCGCGTTAGCACCTGGGATCTTTGCCAGAGCGTGAGCATCCTGTGCGGTGGGCTGAGTGTGAACAGGGGACACAAAAGAACTAAGGTACTCAGAGGTTTTATGTGGTTTGGTTTGCTTTTATCTAGGACCTTGCTTGTATGGGAAATGGGAAGAGGAGTCAATGGCAGAAGCTCAGAGTTGTTACATTGTCGGAATCTTCTTACAGCACAGGCCTTTGGGGGTCTAAATGCAAATGCCTATGAGGGTCTCTGAAGAGGATTTAGAAAATAGGGCCAGCCAGAAGACTATCTTCACTTGGAAGTTTTTTAGATTTTTTTATATGTATGTATGTATGTATGTATGTATGTATGTATGTATGTATGTATGTGCATTCCCAGAAAGGCCAGAAAGGTGTACTGGGTCCATTGGAGATGCAATTACAGGCATTGTGAGGTGCCTGATGTGGATCCTGGCACTGGAATGCTGGTCCTCTGATAGAGCAGTAAGCACTCTTCTGAGCTATTTCTCCAACCCCTCCCCATTTATTCTAGACAACAAAGGGAGTTAGCAGGAGGACATGCTAGAAGACAGTGGGCAGTGGAAAGGGAAGAGCACTTGCTGTCTTGGCTCAGGTCAAGATATTTTCTAGCAAAAGCAAAGCCTAACAGGGTGTAGTGTTGCATGCATGCAACTCCAGCACCTGGAAAAGAGACAGGAGAGTTGCGTTGACTTCAAGGCTAGCCTGGGGTACATAGTGAGGTCCTGTTTCCAAAAGAAGTAGGAGGAAGAAGAAAAGGATGGGGAGAGGGAGGAGGTAGGAAAGAATAGTAGGAAGAGGAAGAACAAAAAGAGGAGGAGGAAGAGGAGGGGAGGAGGAGGAGAAGAAGGAGGAGGAGGAGGAAGTGGAGGGATAGGAGAAGAAGGAGTAGAGGGAGAGGGAAAGGGGGAAGGAGAAGGAGCAGAAAGAAGAAAAAGAAGGAGGAGAAGGAGAAGCAGAAGCCGAAGCAGGAAAGAGGAGGAGGAGGAGGAGGAGGAGGAGGAGGAGGAGGAGGAGGAGGAGGAGGAAGAGGAAAAAGAGAAGAAGGAGAAGAAGAAGAGGAGAAAGAGGAGGAGGAAGAAGAAGAATCAAAACTTTAATCGTTGCAACATGCCCCATCTAAGGCCAGAGCAGTGAGGATGTGAGGATGTGGCACAGTTTCAGCACTCAAAGGACCATCAACCAACCTGGGATGCAATGGAGACCTCCCTTCCTTCCTGGCATGCTGCTCTCCATCTTAACTACTGTTGACAATGCTCTGACCCAAACCAGCCCTTGAAGCCCCTGGAACAAGCGCTCTCTTTGTTGACTCACCAGAACTTCAAATAGCTGCATCTGACAACTTCAGGATAATCTCTGTTGAGTTTCCCTTTCCCCTTCAGAGCCAGAGCTCCTGGAGCCAGGAGGGTTGATGTCTGTCTTTTATCTTGCCTCAGATGCTCTTTAATGGGGTTGCCTGCAGAGAAAACAGGAGCCAGATTCTCAGTCCCAGGATCTGCCAGTGTCCCTCCTCCAACCCTTTCAATTCACTGGTGACCAAAGAATGGGAGACATGGAATTACATTTGAAAAAAAATTGTTTCTTTGAAGACATAGCAGATAGCCATCTAAACAAAGTGCTCATGGGGAAAAAACCCACTCATAACCGTCCCAGCCATGGAGCTGCCTGCACAAGAATTCCCTAATGCCACCAGAATGTTGGGGCTTTTAAATCCAGAACACCTTCCAGCTTTCAAGGTAAGTACTGCAGGCGAAACAAAAGGGCTTTGTCCCTACTCAGCTCCAGAAGCCTGTGCAACAACTTGGACCCTAGTTAGTGCAATGGACAAACTGGATTGGACGGCTGTATATTCATTCCTATCTGCTTAGTTTTGGGATTGTGGATGCACCATGCCCACAATATAGGTAATTTTCTGTGATTTATTTTTTTCCTCAACCAGGAATATGGAGACCAACTTGGCTGTCTCCTTGGACTCTGCTATAAACATTAAGAATTTGTCCAGGTTCAGCTCTCTCAAGCCAGGGGCATCGAATGCTAGCCTCTGACTGGCCTCCAGTTCTGGCTCTCACATAGTCTCTTGTGGTCCTCACCACAAAGCTGTGCCAGAGACCTCCTCCACTGTAGAATCTCTCAGGGAAGAACCTTTGGGGATATCTTGAGGTGCCAGTGGATCAGGTGTCACATTATTAATATACAAGTCTTTCCATCTACGGGTCAGTCTTGCTGACAGCTTTTATCTGGCTTGTCTCATGAACTGCTTTCTTAAAACACAACATGCATAAGCATGAAACTCCAAACCAGGCTTCAATAGTTACTTTTAAATTTTATTTTATCACCATTCATACTGTGTGTATGTGCGCAAATGTCACACACAGCTCATGGGTGGAGATCAGAGAATAACTTGTGCAGTGCCCCTCTCCTTCCACATGTATGTGGCCCTGGGAGTTGATCTCATGTCATTAGACTCATAAGGCAAGTGCCTTTACGTGCTGAGATGTCTCAGGCCTTCTGCTAACTCTTGGTTACTGAGGCGATAGTGAGCGAAGAGCACTCTACGTAAGTTTTGACAGAGTGAACATGTTGTCCTTCACGGGACCCGCTGTCAGTGGCAGATGCTCTCTGCATCAGCTTTAATATGTTTCATGGGATTTAAAAAGCCACTTCTTGGGACTGAGAGATAGCTCAGTGGGGGAAAATGCTTGATGTGTAGACACAATAACCTGAGTTCCCATCCTGAAAACTGAATATGAAAAAGCCAACTATCACATCCCAGGCCTGGAATTCCAGTTCTGGGGAGCAGAGATAGAGGTTTCTCAAGGGGTTTCAGGTCCCACTGGAGGTGGAACAGGGAGCTCCAGGTTCAGTGAGAAATTCTGTCACAAAGATAATTAATGTGGAGATAGATTGAAGAAAATCCCTGCTGGACTTCACACACACACACACACACACACACACACACACACACACACAAGAAGTGACATCAAAAGTTTGAACTCACATATATCTTTATAGAATCAGTTTTATAAAATGTCTTAAATGATTCAGACATGTGTATGCCTCTTCACCTAGGAGCTGTGACCCAGGCCGCTGTCCTGCATGGTGTAGTTATTTGCTGAGTGCTCACTCACTGTGTGTCCAGACCTTTCCTGGGCATTTGAAGCAGGTTTAAAAAGAAGAGTGACAGAGATCGTGACATAACGAATAACTGACATAGACAATGTGTTTTGGATCATGCCTCCAAGGGAAGGAGAAGAAAGAGCTTAGGGGTGTGGGTATAGCAAGAAGAAGAAATAAGTAGGACTGAGAAGAAGCCCTCTAATGAAGCACTCTCACCGTAGAATAGTATATCGTTGTCTCCGCTCCCCTACTGCATACACTCCACTATCCTATTCCCAATCTACCATTAAATGCAAAGCATCAGTGAAAATCTCTCCCTATGTGTCTATACATAAATCCAGCTTAGTGTTCTCTTGGGATACATTTCTGGGAGTTAACTTACAAAATCGATAGGCTGACTACACACAGACTGAACCAACTTTGTCTCTTACTAATGCCATATTTCATCTTCAAAAAAAAAATGATACTAGCTGTGGTGTATGCTGTGTTCCCAGTACTCAGGTGTGAGGCCAGGAGGGTCACATGGGGGGACAGTCCTAGCAACATAGCAAGACTGTCTCAAAACAAATGAACAAGCAGACACATAATGTCAGCTACATGGTTATGATATATTTTCTGATATTCCCTGTACAGAACATCCAATATGACACATTATACATGTCACATGTTAATGAGTTAGCATTTAAACAGGGTCATTCTTGTTAAAGTGACACTTGTCCTATGCTTTTCTGGGTTTTCTAAGTTTCATATTTCAAATCTGAATTTCCCTCTTCTAGTAACTCTAGTAGTACTAAGAATATAAATGCATTTTAGTCGAATAAATGAGGTTGGGAGGTATTGCCAAAGGTTACAGAAGTGCTCTTTCTTCATTTTTTGTGACCCTTCTAGAATAGTTGAGAGGTCTCCAAACATACCCCTCCACCCCAGCCTGTGTTTCCTTTTGGCTAAAATGCTTGGCTGGCTATGGAAGAGATAGCAAGACACAGCCTGTTTCTTTTCTTCTAATGTCATGGTCTTTAAGATTTAGCAAACTCCACATCCTCATGAAACAGACTTCATTCAATTTTACATGCTGTGTTACCTGAAGGGTGGGTCCTGCTGAGTGGTCACCTCTTTACTTGCCCAAAGAAACAGCTCATTCTTTCCTAGGAAAACCATTCTATCATGGAATCACCTCAGCTAAGGATGGATCCAGACACACACAACAGCCCTGCTGCCCCTGCCAGAGCTCCTGCTTCAGTGGGATGCAATGATCAAGGAGGCAAATACAAGGAAGGGGGGGTGGGCTGGGGTGGACTGGGGGAGCATTGTCTGAGAGTTTATCTGGTGACTCACTCTGTAAGGAAAGAAAGAAACAGGGAAGGACAAGTGGAGACCCTGACACTTCAGATGGAACAAGAAGAACCTGAGAAAGGATTAGAGATGTTTATTGTGGTGGTCATGGGGCATTCATTTCATCAGGAAGACAAGTGGACAACTAGGCTCCTGCTCTGTTTAGACAGACACCAGGAAGGTTGTGGCATTTTGGGTTCTCTTAAGATCAAATGGGAGCTGAAGTGGTTGATAGATAATGGAAATTCAGGGAAATGTGTCTATAGTGTGGCTACAGAAAAGAGGAAATGCCCAAAGCTAAGAGAGACAGGTGCAGCCCCCCTGCATTAGCTGCATGGAGTTACCCACTGTTAGCCTTCCTTCATTCTAGCTCTGTGGTGCTTTAGTGAAACTTCAACTCGTTTGTGATACACTGCATAAATAAATAACCAAGGATCGATCCTACGGTCTTAGCAAACATCTAGGAAATTTCTTATTTAAAGGTAACTTTTGCCCTTTTATTTACCATTTGCAATTGTTTTTGACTCACGGAAAGCGAATGACACTTGAAAGCTGGGGCCAGTGTTATATGTAGAAGACAAATGTCTATATGACAGAGTCTTCAAGACTCTCCAAGAGCAGTCTTCTAGAGAAGTTATGCCTGGTTCTTCCTTCCAGCCCATGCTCACATAAACGAGACATAGACTCAAAATATACTTACAAATATTTTTGGCCATATAGCTAGGCTCTTCTCTGACAAAATTATAATTTGAAATAGCCCCATTTATTTTAACCTACATTCTGCCATGTGATGATGTGTGTTTGGGAACCATGAGTCTGTCTCCTCGAGTCTTCCAGGGTGGACCTCTCTGCCCCCGGCTCTATCCCAAATTCATTCTGTCTCCTGGATGTCCCTTTCCTGTAGGCCGTAGAGTTGTTTTTTAATTGATAGGTGATCCATCCATACATTACACAGCATATTCTCTCTCTATTCTTCCTGACAGAAGATTTGTAAATCTTACCTTCTGTACCAGCCTGGATCTTGGCAATACTTCATTTCCTCCCATATTGACTCACATGTGTGGTTTATACAAATGCTCACAGCTTGCCCTGGGTTTCTAAAGTAGCCATGCCGCTCCCTCACTAAAGGATTGTGCCTGTGTCAGTTTGACCCTGAAATGTCCCCATAGGCTTCTGTTTTAAATGTTTGTTTCCTGGTTAATAATGCTATTTTTGGGTGGCTGAGGACCTTTGGGATAGAGGGCCTGGTTGGCAGACATGGACAACAAGCATGAGATCTTTGAAGGTTACAAGCTGACCCTGGGCTCATGTCGTTCTCTCTTCTTCCTGCTTTACTGTGATGTGAACAGCCACCACACACTCCCACTGCTGGGACGTGAGATGCTGTACCATACCTCCCTTCCATGTTGGGATGAAAACCCCCCAAAACTGTGAGCTAAAATAAATCTCTCCTCCCTTAAGTTGTCTTATAACAGGGACAAAAAAATATAGCTGCTGTAACCTGCTTACCAACCGCAAAGACAAAGGGCGAACAGGAGACGGGTGTCCATGAACGGAAAGGCCCAGGAATGCTTCCTTTACTGCTCCGTGCTGTAAAATTGTATTTTAATGCTGGGTATAGAGCCATAGAACCCAAAGCACCATGGGCACTGGGTAAATGCTTTACCGCTGAGCTCTATGACAGGTCTGTTGAGGTGATTTTCACCCACACATTTGCAAAAGCTTTTGAATTTTGACTCCCCATCCAGTTGCCTTTTCTAATGTAAGAAAAAAAAATAGGTGTGATATGTCCAAGTCCTGACTACACCCCTGGTAACAGTCAGAGTTTGTGTACTGCAACAAGTGCCTTACAAATGGAATTGACGTTTAATAAGAGGGAAGGTATCATTCAGTTGACTGTTGCAGTGGCTTCAGTCTGTGAACAGCTGTCCTTATTGCCTGGGTGAGACAATAATCCTAGAGGCCACCTGTGACGAGGCCAGGCAGTTCAACTCATAGTGAAACAGAGAAAGAAGGGGTCGGGGTCACACAATCTCCACTGAAGGCACATGGAAGACATCCTCTTAGGCTCTGCCTCTTAGATGCTCCATTACCTCATAAAAACACCACTGCTTGGCCTGAACCCTGTCGACCTTCCCTCACACTTCAGATATAAATCATAGTGTATCAGTCACATTTCTGTGGCTATGTTAAAATACTGTGACCAAATCATCTTAGAGGAGAGCAGGAGTTATTTTGGCTTATGGTTTCAGAGGGATGAAGTCCATCACAGAGAGGGAGGATTGACAGCAGGAGCAGGAAGCTGGCTCTGGTCGTTTGTATATGCTTGACCCAGGGAGTGGCTTGTTGGAGGAGGTGTGGCCTTGTTGGAGGAAGTGTGTCACTGTGGGGGTGGGTTTTGGGACCCTTCTTGCTGCTTGTGAGACAATCTTCGAATTCAGGTCAAGATATAGAACTTTTGCCTCCTTCTCTTATATTTTTGGTTGTGAGTCTAGCCTTTAACAGCTGATCCATCTCTCCAGCACTTTGGTTCCTTCTCCAGTACCATATCTGCCTGGATGCTGCCATGTTTCCTGCCACAATGATAATGGACAGAGCTTTTGAGCCTGTAAACCTGCCACAGTTACATGTTGCTCCTTATAAGAGTCGCTTTGGTCACGGTGTCTCTTCTCCACAGTGGAGACCCTAATGAGGACACTGGGTTATCACATATTCTTCCACACTGGAAGCAGGAACAGAGCAGGGAGTAGGCAAGGCTATAAAACCTCATAGTCATTTTCTTCTGATGTACTTTCTCCACTTCTCAAAGTTTCCATAACCTTCCCAAACAATGTCACCAACTTGGAACAAAGTGTTCAAATACAGGACCCTATGGGGGACATTGCTCATCTAACTATAACACACAACAACCCCAGGCTTGTGTTCACTTGATTTTGGATTCATTTACCTATGAATCTATGATTATCACCCCATCTGATGTTCCAAATTGATATAGCCAACAACAAGCATGTTATTAGGAATTGTGAAGAGACACACCACCACGTATGCTGATGGAAGGTTGGACTGTGTGGTTTCTCAGTTTGAATTTCAGACTCTATCTCCGACTCTCAGCTGTGGGAATGTGTGTTCAAAGCTAGCTCCTCTCAGACTTCACAGGATTATTAGAACTGTTCAATAAAGGCAGTAGCGCTAGAAGGAATGAAACCCAGAGAGATGCATAGACCTGAAGGACAGTGGAGCTCTGGAGATTAAGGAAATTAAGAAGACGTAGCAGCAGCTTTATGGAGGAAGAGATCTGTGTCTCTTTTCAAGCTTCACTAGTTACTTTCAGATCAGTGGGTCCAAAATTCTGGCAGCAGCATTCTAAGGGAGAAGATTTTTGTGGCTTGTGGATTCAGAGAAATTTCAATTGCTCGAAGGCAGGGAAGGCATTGCGGAGCAATCACGTAGCAGAGAGCACTTCACTGTGCACTAGGAAGCAGAGAGTCTTGGGTATGTTAACCTTCAGAGGCCAGGTCCTCATAACCCACTGCTGCCAGCTAAGCCACACCTCTCCAACACCCACAGCCTTCAAAACCATCACCACCAGTTGGAGAGCAAGTTTTCAATACACAAGCCTGTGGGTGACATCTCAGGCCATCACCCTCCCCTGAGGCCCACCTTACTTAGGTCAGTGTGCAATAAGGAAAGGCAGGAAGGGGACCACATCCTCACATACTCACCCCAGAATCAACATGGAACAGTGATTCTGCATTCATTGACAAATGTAGATTGCTCTGCACAGTGCTTGGGCACTGTCACTGTGGGTGGAAGCCTGCCAGAGTCCTATTGATTGATACAGCACCTAGGCAAACTGGTTCATGTCGCATGCAGAATGGTGCCAACTCTGTACTAGTCACCTGCAACAAGAATACTGAAGCTTCAGGGTTTCTGGTGAGCCATATAAAACTTCCTTTGCTTTTGAAGTTCTTTGTACTTCTGGTTTCCAGCCAGCACCGGAAGTAAGGACTCTTTTCCATACTGATTTAGGAATCACTTTCCAAGGATGTGGCCAAGCTTAGCTTAGAACTTGTGATGCTCTTGTCTATTATACTGGATTTTGGATATTCACTATTTGGACTACTCTGGACTGTAAGCCATTTTCTTTTCTGCCCAGGCTAAGAGGCTGCTCTGCCTCTCTTAGATTGTGCCTTCTTCCCAGGCAGTACTTATTAAGTGGATCTTTAGACTCACAGCCAAAAGCACGGTGGCTGAAAAGAGCTTGTTATTTCTGCAGAAACATACTCTATCCCTGGAAGTCACTGCCTAGAATTAGATTTGTCCCATGCAGCTTGTAAGTAGCAGGCCACTGTTGGCTGCGGTGCTGGGGAAATGAAAGAATTTGGCAGGCTGTGATACAGAAAGCAGATTCAGAAAATATACAAGAAATGTACCACTTCAATAGGGCCTGATGACACATGCCTGAGGCTGAGGCAGGAGGATGGCCAATTAAAGCTTGCCTGGCTCAAGGTCAGTCTAGGTAGACCTAATGATACCCTGTTTAAAATATAAAGGGAGGTGGAGGGGACACTGAGGATGTTGGTCAGTAACAGAGCACTTACCAAGCTCACATGATGCCCTGAGTTCAACCAACAATAACACACAGACACACAGACACAGACAAACATACAGACAGACAGACAGACAGACACATCCCAAAAATGAGGAAGGAAGGGATGGGGATAGGACGAAGAAAGGATGGGAAAATTTGCATCATTTCAATCAACCTGGAGTGGCATCTTTAAGCTCTTTGACATGTCCTCATGTATTTCTGGGTGCAGATAAAAGCTCACGAAAGTCTGAAGAACACTTGGCAGTTTCTAGCTTTATTGTCACTTCCATATTTAGTCAATGAAATGAGCAATCATTGTCCCAATTTCACCTATGCAGATTCTGCACATGCTTTGATTTTATTAAACAAGAACTCCTCTTAAATGTAATGGCTTTGTGAATTTTAAACTGTGCATACGTGTTGCACACATGCATAGAATCTCTTAGCCCTTATCCTCACCTCTCTCATCAGATCAGTGTGCATGGCACAGTTCCACCTTAATTTCTGTCTCTGCCTACTGCATCTGTGAACCTACCTCACACTGCTTGGGACTGCCTCATACAAAATATTCAGAAAACACACAGATGAGTTAACTGAATGTGGATAGGTAGGAGAGTCTGGATGTAGCTACTCAGCAGAGTGGCAGCTAGGCATGTGATAGAGTGCCTGACTGCAGGAGAGTGTTCTTATCCGCTGGCCTCTGTTAGGGACTTGCCAGTTCAATAGTGGATCAGCATAATTTAGCAACTACAGCATAACAAAAGCCTGTGGCCGGTTCCTACCTCTGACTTGGACATTTCTGTGACCAGCAGACAGTGATTGTACATGGGGGTCACCCAGGATAATTCAAGGTCAAGCCTGATGCAGCAGCTGCAGGGCAAGCCTGGGCTCCAGCCCTTTTCATGCCTAGGTGATTATAGTCTTGAAAACTAATACATTCTGCCAGCTCTGATGGAGCTGTTTAGGAGTGGACACAAATATCCACGTTTCAACAAACTCTCTGCGTGACTCCTTTTTTTTTTTTTTTTAATTGACAGCACTTGGAAGTACTGAGTTTGGGTGGTAGTTTGTATAATCAAGTAGTTGTTAAAAATCACCCTTTGTACTTACTCTTATGCAGGAATTCATACTGCAGACCATGCCAGGGTCCAGGACACGCTATGGTGGATCAAACAGCCTGAAATTGTTTATGTGTGCACCCAAGCTTAAGTGTCTCTGAATACAACACAGTGCTTCATGCAATGCAGAGGGACTTGGGTCCAGCCAAAGGCTTTCTAGAATCTATGGATAAGTATAATGGTTGATTTTGATGGTCAACTTGATTGGATTGAGAAAGGCCTAGGAGTTAGTGGAGAAAATCTCTGGGTCTGAGATTGTTCCCAGAGAGCACTGACTGAAGAGGGAGGATCTATTCTCAGTACAGATGTCTCCACCCTACAGGCTGGGGGCCTGGAAGGGATAAAAGGGAGGCGTAGTGAGAAGCCTGGGGGTGTTTCCTGGCTGCCAGGACATGAACTGCTCTTTCCTACCAAGATGGATGGGTGCCTACTGCACAACATGAGGATCTGAGTTCAAGTATCCAGCACGCACATAAACGCTGGGTGTGGCTGTGCAGAGCTATAACACCAGCACTAGAAGGGAGAAAAGAGACATCAAGATTTTCAGAGTTCAGTAGCCAGCCAAAGTTGCTGAAATAATGAGCTACAGTTCTATGAGAGACTGTGTCTCCAAAAGTGAAGAGTAAGCAAGAAGGAATCTAGCAGCCTACTCCCAGCCTCCATAAACACATGTGTATATGCACATGTTCACTTGATCTTATATATAATACACACACACACACACACACACACACACACACACACACACACACACGCATCTGCCAGGACTCTAATCTCCTATGATTGCAGAAGTCTATAAGAAACTGCCTCACAGTGATCCTCAGGTTCTGTTCCTACTACCACTTTTAAGGGCTTTCCATCAAGTTAAAAAGCAGAGGCTCAGCATTTTCCTCAATGATGCCATCTGACCTCTGGTTTTGGTTAAAAATAGAGATTATTCCATTTGTAGAAGGAGCAACCAACCGTCTGGAGAGCCTCATCTAAAGGAGGAAAGCAGGAGCAGAAATGACAAGTTGCAAAAACATTTCATTACCCGTTCTGAACTATCAAGACCTATTGTGCTCAGTAGGAACCATAACATTATGATCTCATTGTCCCTTGATCAATTACAATATTAGAATTTTACCTCAGATAAGCACACAGTAATAAGTGGTTCACCGCGAGAGAGATGATTGCCATTCGCGCAGACTTTCCAAGCTCCTGATGAAAGAACTACACTACTGTAGCAATTTTATATGTATTTGAATTCTATTGATAATTTGTGGTCCAAATTTGGTTCAGGCCAATACAAACTTTTTAGCAGGTGGCCATTGGTGAGCACTAGGTGGCATAGCAGAGGCTTCCCAGGGTACCAGCTCACCATCCTCTCTGATGCCTAGGGACTGACTGGCTTCAGAACGTGGTCACTCATCAAAGCCATGTGGAGTGCCAGGAAGAGACCAGCTCCTCAAAGTTGAAGACATGATGAATCTGGTGTTCTGAGTGGTATTCATAAGTCAAAAAAATTTAAAAGACTCTCATGCCCAGTACTGGTCTTCAAGGTACTGTTCACACCGCTGGAAGATACCAGGGATGCCTGTGAATAGGGGTGATGCGTGCTTTGTGAACTAGAGAGGAAAATGTAAACATAGGCATTTTCAATGGCGTGCTTTAAATATATATACCCATCATATCCATATGTTGGTACACAAGACCCAATGTAGTAAGTATGTCCTAAGAACAGGATTATAAAAAGAAATCAGGGGGCTGGAGAGATGGATCAGAGGCTAAGAGCAGGTACTGCTCTTAGAGAGGACCTGAGTTTGGTTCCCAGCACCTTATCTGACAGCTCGCAACTTCCTGTAACTCTAGTTTCCAAGTGTCCAACACTTCTTCTTCTTCTTCTTCTTCTTCTTCTTCTTCTTCTTCTTCTTCTTCTTCTTCTTCTTCTTCTTCTTCTTCTCTCTCTCTCTCTCTCTCTCTCATACACACACACACACACACACACACACACACTTAAAAATAAAATTATAATAGAAGGAGTTCAAGGGTACTAGCTAGGCTCTCTTGCTCATCCACTTGAAATTGTGGTAGGAAGCCTGCTATAGATACACAATACAGGCACTATAACCATGTGCTTCCCAGCCTCCAGAAAGACCAGTTGAATAACCAGTATTGAGCTAATAAATAAACCTGGCCACATCAACCTCATGTATATATGGGTCTGAGTTCACAGTGCATGAGAAAATGCCAAAGCCAGTATTAGAGAAACACATTCCAGAAAAGGGCGAGCCTGGTATTTTACAGTGACCTGGTAGGTCACTGTGGGGGTAAAGGTAGTCCATCAGAAGCAAGGCTTGAAGTGTTCAGAGAACATGAAGACATAAGAAGGAGGTAACTCAGAGTTGGACATAGGCAAAAGCTATGAATCAGGCGACAAAGCTGGACAGAAATCAGCCAGGTAGAGAACAAGCTGTGCCCAAATGTCAATGCTTGGGAAAGACCCAAGCTAGGCACTAGAAATCCTAGGAGAACCACAGAGTCATAAAGGCCAGCACTAATAGGTAAGAGTGGTCTTCGGCATCAGAGCCGGAGGCGCCATAACTTCTGAGGCCATGCCTCCAGGGGAACCTGCCTCCCTCAATACAGAGGACGAGCAGTGGAAGAGTCATCTCCCAGAAGAATATCCACTCCAAGAGAAAGCCTCCACCTGAAGGCTGTCTGAAATGGTATCTTCTGTTGACCAGACGGGTCCAGACTCATTGTCTCTTAGGCCTTCCGAGTGGGAAGCCTGAGGTGTGTTCCGGGACAAAGTGTGCCACTGCCTCGAGTTGACAACCTTGGTCCTACTGTGTCACCCACAGCAAAGTCCTTCATCTCTCAAATTCATTGCATTACCTTCAAGATAAAAGTGCAGGAAGGAAAGATTAAAGCCCTCTGGAGCTTAGACTGGCCATCAACAAAGCTACAGCCAACATTTCCCAGCCAGATGCTGGCTTTGCCCATGTTAGGTCCATACTCTACACACCTGGTGTCCAGCCAAGCTCAGCGAAGGTAGTGAGTCTGGAGTCTGGTTGCTCTCCAGTAGTGGGGCAGCCTGTTCAAGGAGGTGCAGAGTTACTTACTGCAGGCTACAATGCTCACGTCAGACAGCAAATAGGCTATCAACAGAGCTGTTACCTTAGCAACAGCAGGGACCTGGTCTTTCTTGCTATGTGGAACCAGCATGCACACTCCTTTTAACACTGTCAGCTTCTGACCTTGAACTTTCTGGTTTTCCATTTACTATTGGGTATCATGACCCAGTTGTTAAGCTGCAAAACCAACAAATTAATATGATTTGATGTGTTAGAAAGTGAATTAGCATGATCAGCGATTTTAATGCAAAACCCTAGATACACTTCATTTCTGATTTGATTTTTAATGGATATGTATTGATTATTTCAATTGAACCTGAACATCCAAAAATTAATGTGAAGGCTATGGGGAAGGTCCCTTTTGGCTATGTCACCTCATTGTCATTGTCCAGGTTGGCATGAAGGTTTACCTGCAATCCAACTGCTCTACAGGCAGAGTCAGGGGAGCCCAAAGGGAAGCTGGTTAGCCAGACTAGCCAAATTAGCTAACTCTGAGTTCAGTGAGAGACCCTGCTTCAGTTAATAAAGCAGAGAGTGATTGAGAAAGATACCTCTGGCTTCCACATGCACATACACACATGCACACATGGGCCTAAGGACATGAACTTATACCATATGCACACACATGCACAATAAAGAAGGATGTGTCACTAGATCCACTTCTCAGAATTTCCATGACACCTATATATGCTATCACCCTGGGGCACAGCTTCCCAACTCCTGAACTTTGAGGGGAAAAAGCACAGTTGAACTTCAGCAAGTGCAAACCCCAGAGAGCTTTCCATAAAACCAAGAAGAATTTTATCCAGTGTCACACAGGTTACTTTTAATTCTGGGCATTAAAATGTTTCTAAACCAGGTGAAGGGGAAGCCTCCCATCTGAGAAGACTGTTAAACTTCATTCTGTCTATAATGGAACAGTGGCCAGGGCCACCGTCTGTCTACACATCTCAGTGATGCTAAGGATGAGCTTAGTAGCAACATTGATGTACTCACTCCAATGCTGGGCTGAGGGAAGCTTGAGAAAAATGAAGGTTGGGAACTATAGTACTTTACTTACAAAATAGTCAAACAGTCAAATACGAGGAAGGATTACTACATTACTTTTATGATATGAAAATGTTAAGCAGAAATGTAGAAAGCAGAAATGTATGCTGACAGATATAACACAATGTCAGGATCATCATAGGGTGCTGGCTTTGATTAAAAACCTAATGAAATGTTTCAACTAGTCACTTATTGATAACATCTTGTAAAACTTCATTAACGACACAGGAATGACCAGTTTTATTATAGCCAAGTTCTTGTATTTCAGACTTTCATAGTTGTCTGCAGTGACATGAGGATTGGGCAAACATAGACTTCATAGGCTGAATCAGAAGAGACTCATGTCTTTGGCTACCTTTTACCTATAAAACTAACCTCTTCATTTAATTTGCTCAGTCTAGTGCTTAGCTGTGGAAAGTCATGATGGGTCAGTCATAGATCAGCAACAGTGTAAACTCCAAGTGAGAAAGAATATCTTTGGACTGTAGGGGGAATATCGCTTATGAAACAGCTCATAATTTCAGTCTCATTTCTGAAATACATGATGATTCCACCAGATGTCTCAAATATCTCACCATCACATTAACAAGGTGAATGAGTTTGGTGAGCTAGGCTGAGTCACAGGGTGCTAGTGGCTCCATCATTGAGCAGGAAATATAAATTGAACATTTGAACTCAAAATTTACTTGGAATCAAAACAAAGGACTTTTCCCTCTTTGAAATGACTTGAATATCCTGGTGAAGTAGGCATGGGGCTATTTTCCATTGATAATGAAATCACCAAAAAGTCCCATGTTACCACATTACATATGAATGTTTTTTTCTCTCATGAAAAAAAAGCACATAATGAGATTGCTTAGGGTCTACACCTTGACAGAGTCCACACTAAATATAAACACAGAAGGACTTACATCTGAAGATCAGAGAAACTCCAACTTTCTCTTCACAAATCTTAAAGTCTGGGTGTGTTAGCACTAAGCTATGCCTGCCTACTCCTGGTCTCCTCACAATGTTGTTCAGGTCCTGTCAAATATGAGGAACCTTGAACTTTCTGGCTTTCCATTTATTATTGGGTATCATGACCCAGTTGTTAAGCTGCAAAACCAAGAAATTAATATGATTCAATGTGTTAGAAAGTGAATTAGCATGATCAGCGATTTTAATGCAAAACCCTAGAAACACTTCATTTCTGATTTGATTTTTAATGAATATATATTGAATATTTCAATTGAGCCTGAACATCCAAAAATCAATGTGAAGGCTATGGGGAAGGTCTCTTTTGGCTATGTCACCTTATTGTCATTGTCCAGAGCTACAAGATAGCTCTCTAGTCATTGTGCCCTAAGTCTGCTCCCAGGTGCTCTTCAATACACACCCGGTTTGGTAAAACCTCATGCTCAACTTGTCTAGGTTCACGATCCTCTAGGAGACTATGAGCTAAGCTCTGGGTGTTCCAGAGAAAGGAGTCATCAGTCTGAGTAATGTCACCTGTGTGAGGGGGAGAGCTGAGAGGAGAAGCAAGGGGGCAGTTCTGTGCCTGAATGCAGGGCTCACAGCAGCCTGAAACCATGGGCAAAAATGACTCCTTCTTTTAAGTTGTTTGTATTGGGTGTTTCGCTAGAGTGATGGTAAAAATAACTTACATGCACACCCACTGGACCTCCCCTGACTGTAACTATTCCATCAACGGCTTTGAGAACATCTTGAGTCATTGACATTGGCCACCTTAGGGTTGGGGAAGATGTCAAGATCCGCTGAGGATCTGACCCCTGAGAGTAGGGTGAACAGCACAGAGAGTCCGTTAGCAAGGAATACAAGATGAGGTCTATCAAGGGCAATATGGGAGCAGAGCTCAGTGGTAAAGTAGGTTATGAGGGAAAGTGATGCTCAAATGAGCCACATCTGGACCACATTCTGCCCTGCCTTAGGTTCCCCATAGTCCAACATCTCTAGGTTAAGAATGTACTCCATCCCCAGCTGGCTCACAGTGTTTTCTAGCTGCATAGATTAAATACAACCCCAGCCAATCACAATTCTCAGCTGATCAGGGTTGAAGTGACTCAAAGGTCACTGCTGATTTGCCTCTGCACATGTACATAGGACAAGTGCTCATGTGTGTGCACTTGCACACGTGAGTGATATGTGCATGCACAAACACACAGACACACAGAAACACACAGAGATATACACAGACACACACACACACACACACACACACACACACACACAAACACACATATGGAGGTGGGGAAGAGGGGTTGGGAGAGGGAGAGGGAGACCCAGAAATGAAAAACATGAGAGTACTTTTAAAAGCTTCCTCCATATTTTTATGTAGTTTGAATTTAAAATTTTTGTGAGGATATCATTAAATTTTATGAGAATGTGTGCATGAAATATTGGGCAATGAAGCTACAAATCCTTCTGGAATCTTTGGTAAAACACTGTGGAATCTGTCCTTGACCCACCCACCATTTGTTCTCCTTCAGCTCATCAATTGTCCGAGATATCTGACTCCACACTGACCAAGTCTCCCTGAACATACACTCTCTTTGTGTCTGAGCATAAGACTGCACCACAGTGCCACACCAACCCCGTCTGTTCACAGGTCCAGACTGCAGAGTATGAAGCTGTCAGACACCCACCCAGAACAAACCTCCTTTTGTCAGAAGGCTTCACATTTCGTAAAATTGTTTTGTTGCTTTATTCCTTGTGAATTGTGGTCCTGCAAACCAGGCAGACAAAGGTGTCCACTCTATAAAGATGGGTATGCAGTCATTGATAGGACCTTGAACAACACAAAATTGAAAGTATCGGGAAGCAACCAGAAATGTTATTTTTACATTGTTAACAGAGAAGGCTAGTATCTATCTATCTATCTATCTATCTATCTATCTATTTATTTTGTTTTTTCGAGACAGGGTTTCTCTGTGTAGCCCTGGCTGTCCTGGAACTCACTCTGTAGACCAGGCTGGCCTCGAACTCAGAAATCTGCCTGCCTCTGCCTCCCAAGTGCTGAGATTAAAGGCATGCGCCACCACTGCCTGACGAGAAGGCTAGTTTAAAATGTAATTTATATTTGCTTCTCCAAAAAAAACAAAAAAACAAAAACAAAAACCAACAAAACAAAACAAAACAAGGTTTGTTTGTTTTTAGAAATAAAAACCAAAGAAAGCACTGTGTTTACATTGTTTACATCGAAGACTACAGTGTAATCACAGAAATGAAGAATTCTGTGCATTGTATTCAATTAGGTGGGAATTCATGTCAAGGACAGAAACACAGCAACACAAAATAGACACATGGATGGGGGAAACATTGGGATACTGACGTAGCAAACCTTCCCTCCTTTCTTGCAAAGGTTAATAGTTAATCACAATGGCACCTTACCTCTACGCCATCTGTGATTGCTTGGTGGATGGTAAGCAGTTTATTCTACAAATGGTTCAGATCTTCTGAGATATTTTTTAACACAACCTTTAAAAACTTTTAGTTTAAACCAAACAATAAAATCCAGTTCAGGGATGGGAGCTGATCCAAACAAATGCTGTGACAGAGAACCTGAACCCACCCCACATAGGCTACCAGGCTTCTTAGCTTTGGATGAAGTGTATGTGTGTACTGGATATGTTTGTTCCCAGACTGACTGCAAGGTTTGAATAGGTTACAGGGGTGGAAGTTCCTTTATAAAGATTATTTTAAAAGAAACTGATTGTATATTGGCTTGTTTTTAAAGTTGAAAACTTATAAGTTTTCTTACAATCTCTTGCAGGCCAAGAAAGTGGCCTTTTTCTTACTGTTATGTTCATGTCTAAACAGCAGACTCTTTATATCCTGGACAGAAAATAGGGGAGGAAAAGTGTCAGTGTATTGTGTAGCAATTACAATGAATTTAAATATTCTATGTAGAGAGAGGCTCAGAAAGTAAACTAACTTTACCAGGCTCAGGAGTAACAACTTACAAGGCTCAAAGAGTACCTGAAACTTGTAAGAGTCATCAGACCCATCCCTAAGGTTATATAAGCAGTGACACTCCTGAAGGGAGGAGACTCTCTGACAGGTAGTAAAACTGCCTAAACAATTTAAGGATATTGTCCTTCCTAGTACGGATTGTTAATTTAGGTTGGGAAATTGGATGAAAGGACCCATCTTATTTTTATGTCTTTAAAGCTTTCAAACTCATCATCATTCAAAGTAATGCAAATTAAAGACAGTGTTTTAGGCATGCTGCCTAAGCCTGACCAGGTTTGCTGACTTGTAGTGTTAGAAAACCATATGAAAACAGATACTTCTACATAGGACGAGGAACTTACATATGTGAACTTCACCTGGGGCATTTTGACAGTACTTAGTAATCTATTTTGGTTCACGGTTTTAGAGGGCTCAGATGGTGGTCTCTTGGCCTGTGGCCTTTGAGGATAGCTCTATGGTGGAAGGACGGTATGCCAAAGAATCATACCTATGCCATTACTCTGAGTAATGACCATGGGCATTATGAGTAATATGAGTAGCCCATAGGGCTCACAGCCTGGTAAAATTGTCAATGACTGTACTCCAGAGGCAGGGCAAGAAAAGAGCAGGACGCCATCAGGCACCCAAGTCTATCTGTCTATCTCCTCCAGCTGGGTTCACCTAGAATTTGAAGAATATTCTAAATTAGTACTACTGGCAGGTAGAAAGGCAAATGCTTGATACTTAAGCCTGTAGGGGAAATTTCATATTCAAACCATTATATATGTGTGCTAACAACAACAACAACAAAAAAACTACAACCAATAAATGTTTTTAAGGCTTTCAAACTCATCAATCAATGTAATGCAGATTTATGAATGACGTTGTGCTTTAGACCTACTGCCAAAGATTGACAAGGATTGCTGCAAGTGGGATGAGAAGGGCCAATCCCACACAGGACAAGGAACCTACACGTGCATGAACTTCCCCTCAGGCATTTTGTCAGCGCCTATCAAAGCCTTCAATATGTTTATAGTCTTTGAAGTAAGAACACTTTCAGGATTTTATCCTAAGGAAATAATTAGTGAAGCATGAACCATTTTTTAATGTGTCAAGGCTGTCTCTGTTGAGTTATTTGTAACACTAAAAGGGGGGAAATGGAATCGTTAACTGGTTAACTGCCTAACATTAGGGATCTAGTCAAATGCATGCACTCACAGATAGAGACAATGTTCAACAGAAATTGTGTCTGCAGATGCTATTTAGAAAGTGGAGAATGCTTATATTGTGCTAAGCACAAGAAGAGACAAACCAGGCTTGGGAGTCAAGAAACAGAGTTTAGGGTTCAGGCTTTTCACTGATCATCTTGGAAGATTATTTGACCTGTCTGAGCCCACAGTTGCTTCATCTATAAAATTGGAAGAATGAGTATGTTGCAAGATTGAGTTAAGGCTTAATTAGAACAAGGCATATAGGACTGGTAGGAAGTAGCTCAGTGCTAGAATACTAGGTAACTAATATTCAGGAGGACCTCAGGGTTCATCCCCTGAAATGGCATTTGGGAGGAGAAGAAAATACATAGAAAGCGCTTTGCTTGGCACATAGAGAACATGCATTTACAAGGCTATTTAAGTCACCTAAATGTCACCAGTGTTTGAGAGCCTAAATTGTCTACAGAGATCTAGAATAATCTAGTAGACATGCCTTCAGGAACACCAGTGAGGAATTTTTCAGCCTCTGCGTGTATCTGTGAGGAAATACGTTAATGTGGTTAATGGTAAGTGAGAAGACTCAAATTAAAACCAAATAGCACCATTTCCTGGGACCTGGGCTGTATTTAAAGAGAGGGAGAGTAAGCTGAGCACCAGCATTCATCCCCTCCTGCTTCCTGAGTGCAGATGCCAGGTGACCAGCTTTTGCCATCTTGGCTTCTTCATATGATAGGCAATACCTCTGAACCGTGAGCTAAAATCAGCCTTTTCTCCCTTGAGTTGCTTTTGTTTTTGATGACAGTGACTTAGGTATTATATGCAAGTGAAGTCTCACTAACATCAGTATTGTCTCGACAATGTTCCCATCTGAATCTGCTCACAGAACTCTAATCTACTTTGTCTAAGTATCCCTGGAAGCCCCGTCCCCATTTCACTCTCAGTTTCATTCATTTTCACCATTTAGCTCCTGCCACATTACTTCATTTTGATTTTCCCTACAACTCACTCCCTTGCTTGAATATCAAATGTGCATCACTGACTGAGCATTTGAGTGCTACCCAGACACGCACTGGTGGATTGGAGTCCTTGCTTCTGTAGGGTTTATAATGTTCAGCAAGGAAATAAATATTTGCAAATGAATATCAGATGTCAGGTGATGCAAGTTTCTCTGCTTTCATTTAACCCTGGAGATTAAAAGCAGCTGATGGGCTGCTGTGTGGCTTGGGAAGGCGGGGTCTGTGGCCATCCGTGGGCTGAACCATGGGGAGGAAGGGAGTTTCTCAGCATCTTTTCTTTTGGCTTTCTCAGAGTCTCTTCTAGCTGGATGACTAATCTGGCTAGCTACCTGCTGGTCAAGCGACAAGGGCTTTAGGCTCCCAGTACTCAGGAGAATGTCTCAGGTCTCAACTGACTTGACCCTGTGCAGAAAAGGAACCCCAACCCGAACGAGGTGGTCCCAAGGCCTTAGTTTCTCAGGTGTGTTTGGTCATAGTTGAATGCCAAGAGCATTCAAACATAAGGTCGACTGAGGCCAGGTTTCCCAGCGTGTGCGTGCACTTTTAGAAGGAGACTTTTAAAGTCTTTTGTTTTGTTTTGTTTTTTTTTTTTCAAGACAGGGTTTCTCTGTGTAGCCCTGGCTGTCCTGGAACTTACTCTGTAGACTAGGCTGGCCTCGAACTCAGAAATCCGCCTGCCTCTGCCTCCCGAGTGCTGGGATTAAAGGTGTGTGCCACCACCGCCCGGCTAGAAGGAGACTTTTAAGTTGTTGAACTAAAGTTGTTGCTGGAGACTGTCACAAGGACAGTGACAAGTGATGTCTCAAGCCTGAAGCTGTAACCCAGGAATCGCAGCACAAAGTTGAATTTGAACTGACACTGGGAAGCAAGATGCACACAGTGTTTAATACTGGAAAAGCAAGAGAGAATTGACTTGGTCGGGTCTAACTCCACAGGGACAATGACACGAATGTGGCCTCATATTTAACCCATTTTCCTGTGTTCAGCAATCACACATTTAAACCAAATAACTCACATTTTGTGCAAAACTACATACATACACTTTTCCATCCACAGTAAATCAAAAAGAATGAAACCTTTCTAAGCCTATCTTTGAAGGTGTTTCTGATTCCTCAAGTCTAGCCAGCCCTCTTTGTGGTATCCCCACATCCCCATCCACTCTGATAACATACTCTGGCTGCTCTTTTATTGTACCCCTTCTTTGCATTTTTCTGACTGTTCCTCTTCTTTCACCAGTAGCTCTAAGTTCTATTTTGTGCTTACTCACAGCCCCTGCAGCCTCAAGCTCTCCCGGCCATGGAGATTGATTAAAGGTGGGCATTGGACCTCAACTATCCCAGGGGTGATTCAGGAATTCCACCAATGAGAAGGTAAGGGCCAAGGCATTGATAGAAGCTCATGCTGGTGATTATATCAGAGTCTCAAGCAAGCCAAACTGAAATCCAGAGTTGGAGTTTTAACTGCTGAGTTGTAAAGTACTACAGACTGAAACATCATCATCTTTCTTAATCCTGCTTGAAGCAGGATGATTTCTATCTCTTAAAAAAAAAAACAAACAAACAAACCAAAGTGCTACCTATTAAAGAGTTATAACAAACACACAATACCGTGCCAGCCAGAGTTCTCTAGAGGAACAGAACTCATGGAGTAAGTGAATAGATACCACAAAGAGGACTTAATAAATAGGCTCACAGGCTATGGGCTAGGTAGCCCAACAGTGGTTATCCATGCACTGGGGAGTCTGAGAACCTGGGAGATGCTTAATCCATGAGGTCGGAGGCAGAAGAAGCCGGGTTCTAACATCAGGGAAGGTGGAGGCAGTGGCAGCAGCTCTAGCTGCAGCAGGTTAAAGGCAGACAGAGAAAGGCAACAGCTTTTACTTTGGACCTCATACATCTGTGTCAATAGAAGGAGTCGCTGGATTTGGGGAAAAGTCTTTCCCTAAGATGATCTTTCCAGGAAACACCCCTAGAGACCTCTGGAGTGACAGACAACATGGGACATAAATGGTGTCCATCAAAAAACTGTGGCTCTTTCCATTTACTGACCCTTTACTCTTAAAAAATAAAAAAGTCATCAATCATACTTAGAACCATTATGGGAAATTTCTACTTGGCTTTAGCCATGGGCACAGTTTATAGAGGTCAATAAATGGTTAATCAAGGTGTAGGCCACGTGTTTTGTCATAGCTAAGGAACTCCAAAGTCTGAGGTTTGATTCAGAACTGAAGCTACACAGCCCTGTCCTCCTTGTTTCAGGGCAGCAGCATTGGCCCCTCCCCCTGATCCCCAGGCACTGATGACAAGCACAAGATCCCAGACCCTCAGTAGACCTGTGAGACTAGCATCTGTGGGTGTTTAGGCCAGTGATGTGTGTCTGAGCTAGACTCCTGGGGTGGGGTCTCTGATGAGCTAAACTGGGAGCCACAGTCCAAGAAACACTCTGTTTTCAACAGACCTGGCATGCTGGACAGTGATATCAAATATCTTGATCAGGAGATTGTGTTGTTTGTTATTAGGGCTTCCAGAACTCATTGGCATTCTTCTACTTTCTAGAAAGCAGAAAGAAAGAAAGAAAGAAAGAAAGAAAGAAAGAAAGAAAGAAAGAAAGAAAGAAAGAAAGGAAGAAGGAAGGAAGGAAAGAAGGAAGGAAGGAAGGAAGGAAGAAAGAAAGACTTAGTCCTCTACAAAGCATAAGAAAGTCTCATCCTGGATAGGCTTCAGTTTGCTGACTGTTCATTGGGCTGTTGGTCTTTACTCATAGCTCTAAGCACTGGT
>JADRCD010236369.1:4819-27924 GCA_019843815.1 Montemys delectorum | reverse complement strand
ACTGGGACATAGAACCTTCACAGGGCCAAGGGCCTCTCTTCCCATTGATGACCAACTTGGCCATCCTCTGCTACACATGCTGCTGGAGCCATTGGTCCCACCATGTGTACTCTTTGGTTGGTGGTTTAGTCCCTGGGAGTTCTGAGGGTACTAGTTACTTCATATTGTTATTTGTCCTAAGGGGCTGCAAACCCTTCAGCTCCTTCGGTCCTTTCTCTAGCTTCTTCATTGGAGACCCTGTCCTCAGTTCAATAGATGGCTGTGAGCCTCTACTTCTGTTTTAGTCGGGTACTGTCAGAGTCTCTCAGGAGACAGCCTATATCAGGCTAGATTGTCCTTCCTTCAGTCTCTGCTCCATAGTTAGTCTCTGCAACTCCTCCCATGGGTATTTTATTTCCCCTTTTAAGAGGGAATGATGTATCCACATTTTCATCTTCCTTCATCTTGAGTTTCTTGTGGTTTGTGGATTGCACTTTGTGTATTCTGATCTTCTGGACTAATATCCACTTATCAGAGAATGAATACCATGTGTGTTCTTTTGTGATTGGGATATCTCAGGATGATATTCTCCAAGTCCATCCATTTCCCTAAGAATTTCATAAATTCATTCTTTTTAATAGCTGAGTAGTACTCCATTGTGTAGATGTACCACAATTTATGTATTCATTCCTCTATTGGGGGACATCTGGGTTGTTTCCAGTTTCTGGCTATTATAAATAAGGCTGCTATGAACATGGTGGAGCATGTGTCCTTATTACATGTTGGAGCATCTTCTAGGTATATGTCCAGGAGTGGTATAGCTGGGTTCTCTTGTAGTACTATGTCCAATTTCCTGAAGAACCGCCAAACTGATTTCCAGAGTGGTTGTACCAGCTTGCAATCCCACCAGCAATGAAGGAGTGTTCCTCTTTCTCCACAACCTCGCCAGCATCTGCTATCACCTGGGTTTTTGATCTTAGCCCTTCTGATTGGTGTGAGGTGGAATCTCAGGGTTGTTTTGATTTGCATTTCCCTGATGACTAAGGATGGTAAATATTTCTTTAGGTGCTTCTCAGCCATCCAGTATTCCTCATGGAGAATTCTTTGTTTGGCTCTGTACCCTATTTTTTAATAGGGTTATTTGGTTCTCTCAAGTCTAACTTCTTGAGTTCTTTGTATATATTGGATTTTAGTCCTCTATCAAATATAGGATTTGGTAAAGATATTTTCCCAATATGTTGGTTGCCATTTTGTCCTATTGACAGTGTCTTTTGCCTTACAGAAGCTTTGCAACTTTATGAGGTCCCATTTGTCAATTCTTGATCTTAGAGCATAAGCTATTGGTGTTCTGTTCAGGAAACTTTCCCCGGTGCCCACATGCTCAAGGCTCTTCCCCAATTTCTTTTCTATTAGTTTCAGTGTATCTGGTTTTATGGGGAGGTCCTTGATCCACTTGGACTTGAGCTTTGTACAAGGAGATAGGAATAGATCAATTTGCATTCTTCTACATGCTAACTGCCAGTTGAGCCAGCACCATTTGTTGAAAATGCTGGGTTGTTTTTTTTTTCCAATGGATAGTTTTAGCTCCTTTGTCAAAGATCAAGTGACCATAGGTGTATGGATTCATTTCTGGGTCTTCAATTCTATTCCACTGATCTACCTGCCTATCACTGTACCAATACCATGCAGTTTTTATCACAATTGCTTTGTAGTACAATTTAAGGTCTGGAATGGTGATTCTACCAGAGGTTCTTTCATTGTTGAGAATAGTTTTGGCTATTCTGGGTTTTTCGTTATTCCAGATGAATTTGCAAATTTCTCTTTCTGAGTCTGTGAAGAATTGAGTTGGAATTTTGATGGAGATTGCATTGAATCTGTAGATTGCTTTCAACAAGATGGCCATTTTTGCTATATTAATCCTGCCAATCCATGAGCATGGGAGATCTTTCCATCTTCTGAGATCTTCAATTTCCTTCTTCAGAGACTTGAAGTTTTCGTCAAACAGATCTTTTACTTGCTTAGAGTCACACCAAGGTATTTTATATTATTTGGGACTATTGTGAAGGGTGTTGTTTCCCTAATTTCTTTCTCAGCCTGTTTATCCTTTGTGTAGAGGAGGGCCACTGATTTGCTTGAGTTTATTTTATATCCAGCTACTTTGCTGAAGTTGTTTATCAGGTTTAAGAGCTCTCTGGTGGAATTTTTGGAGTCACTTAAGTATACTATCATATCATCAGCAAATAGTGACAATTTGACTTCTTCCTTTCCAATCTGTATCCCTTTGATCTCCTTTTGTTGTCTAATTGCCCTGACTAGGACTTCAAGTACAATGTTGAATAGATAGGGAGAGAGTGGGCAGCCTTGTGTAGCCCCTGATTTTAGTGGGATTACTTCAAGTTTCTCTCCATTTAGTTTGATTTTATTTGATATTAGAATGGCTACTTGAGCTTTTTTCTTGGGACCATTGGCTTGGAAAATTGTTTTCCAGCCTTTTATTCTGAGATAATGTCTGTCTTTGTCACTGAGGTGGGTTTCCTGTATGCAACAAAATGTTGGGTCCTATTTATGTACCCAATCTGATAGTCTAGGTATTTTTATTGGGGGATTGAGTCCATTGATATTAATAGATATTAAGGAAAAGTAATTGTTTCTTCCTGTTATTTTTGTTATTAGAATTGGAATTCCGTTCATGTGGCTATCTTCTTTTATTTTTGTTAGAAGATTACATTTTTGCTTTTTCAGGGATGTAGTTCCCTTCCTTGTGTTGGAGTTTTCCATTTATTACCCTTTGAAGGGCTGGATTTGTAGAAATATATTGTGTAAATTTGGTTTTGTCAGACCGTTTCTTAATCTTCAGGTGAATCCTCAAGAAAACTAACGATCAGAAAAGACAGATCTCCCAAAGCCACACAGTGAACAAAGGTTAAACCAGGTCCAGGACCAGTCTTTGTGATATCTGTGCCCTTGGGAGTCAGTAAAGATGGAGGCCAGCATCCCATCTGTCGTACTGAGGCATCAGTCCTTCCTTTTTAAACCATTATTTCTGCATCTTGGATGAAGTTACTGTATTCTTAAGTACCATGCCAACATGATGTTAATCCCTGCTTCCCCAGCAGCTCCTCAACTCAGATCATTTCATGTCATATGCTACTATTCTCTAGTGTCATTAGATAAATCAAGTTCCAACTTTTCACTCTGCCCCTCAACCCAGCCAATGTGGTTCAACTCGGTCTCTGTAATATCTGTCATTCTTCTTGCCTCTTGAGTCAGTTTCAACATCCCTCAGCAAACTGCTTGTGAATACTCTTCCACATGTTCTTACTTCACATTTTTTGAAAAGTATTCTAATCTTTCTTTTTATCTATATTAAATCCAACTGTCCAGTAAATGTGTCCCTGATCCAATAGAGAGACACCCTCCTATATGAATCTCAGGAACCGCTCTGGACAACTTCACTGCACAAATAATTTGAAGCATCTTAGAGAAACCATCACTTCCTGTGGGGGAACAGATGTCACAGATGTCATAGTAGGAGCCTAAGGAGTGAGCATCATGGAGAAAGAGTAGACGCTGCTGTGTATCTAACAGATCCAAGAAGAAAATTCATTTTGAACTTTCAGACAGATGAATTCTAAAGATGAAATGTGCCTACATATATGCATTACTTACTTTTTTTTCATTTCTGTGCTAAAATATCTGACAAGAAGCAATTGTAGGAAGAATTTCTGGCTTGGTGTGAGAGTATGCTGGAAAACTGGTTACATGCTAGCCTTGGAATCCCCAGGTATCTGTGAGTTTAAGCTTGTAGTTCGAGGTGCTGCACACCATAGCCTGGGCACAAATGCCTTTGTTTACATTCACTGATAGTTTTCCTTAAGTTATCTGCCTGCACCATGTGGCATGGGTCATGAAGAATAGGAACAAAAGACATTTTGATGAGCTAGAGAAGAACTACGGACTGAATATGTTTCACATGTTGGTTATAATGAGCACTTTGATTTTGGTCTGCCCAAACTCCATAACTATGTAAAATAAATGTTGTCTAAGCTATGTATTCTATAGAACTGATCATGATGGTACAAACAGGCTGACAGTTTGACAGACAAGGCCATAAACACCAACATTACTATTCTACAGAATAGGGTAAACCCTAAACTGGGGATAAACTTACCTAATTGGACAGAAAGCAACACCAGACTTCTCTATCCATTTGCCTTTCTGTCCACCACACTCCTATCTATGGCTCCCTCTAATCACATAGATAATATCCTTTAAAATGACAGCATTTTAGGATGTACAATAATAACCCAGATTTGAAATGCAACATAGTTGATTTAAATTATGTAGACAATCTATTTGCAAAATGGATTCAATAAAAATAATTCTCTAAAAACAAAAATTAGAATGATTTTGCTATCAGTTTTTCTTTTGCTATATTCTCATTTTAAGTGACTTTAGAATGAGTAATTACCAGGGCTGGGAGACGGCTCAGTGAGTAAGCATGAGATTACAAGGTCAACACCCTGAGTTCACACTAAATACCATTTTCCAAGTTAAGCACGGTGGTTATGCTTGCTTATCATCCAGTGCTGGAAAGCAGAGACAGGTGGAGGTCAGTCCCTGGCCGGCCAGCCTAGCATGCCTGGCAAGTTCCAGGCCATTGAAAAATCCTATATCAAAAACAGAAGAAAAAGCAGTGGATAGCACCTTAGGGTCATGATGACATTAAAGATTGTGCTCTGGCATGTGCACACACATGCAAACATTCCCCACATAGTAAGCACGTGCGTAAACACACACACACACACACACACACACACACACACACAAAGAGATGGGGGGTGAACATTTAACAGGTTTCTTTATGGCATTGTTCATATATGTGTGTGTGTCATAGTACTTTGCTCTCATTTGTCTCCATTCTCTTCCCACTCCCTTGCTGAACCCCACCCCAGTGTTTTCCCGCTAATTTCATGTCACATGTATTCCTTCAGCTTCTCCTGCTTGCCTCTAAGTCTTTTACTCTATTCTCAGGGTCCCTTTCTATTTCCATCACACATACACACACACACACACACACACACACACACACACACACACACACCTTGTACTCTCAGATCCTACAAGCGAGTTGAAACATGAGAGACCTGCCTTTTTGACTCTGGCATGTCACTTTATTTCTATCCATTTTCCTGTAATCTCAGGATTTCCCTTTCTTCCCAGCTGAGGATGAGTTCTAATGTGTAAATGCATCATATTTTCTTTGTCTACTTGAACACACCTGCACATCTGGGTTTGCTGTTATCATATGTGAGAACAGGAATTGGCCTAGATGACATTAACAGACAAACGAGGGAGGAAAACAAAACTTCCTTGTTAACTAAAATAACTGTTTCATTATTTGGACAGCTACAGTGGCCTTCAGCATGTCATTCTAAAGACATTTTGGCTTCTGCCTAATACAGAAAAAAAAATGGGTGAGGGAGTCTTTCCTATCATATTCACTTATGATTTTTTTCTTTTTCACATCCCAGAAAACATAACTTTGGAAGTTTAATAAATTGAAATTTAATAACAACAGTTCAGAAAATTCCCACTTAACCAGACAATTAGGCATTGGGTTTCATACACTCTTATTTGCCTAAGTGGGTCGAAGACTTCCAGTTCTCCCAGCCCTTCATCATCTGCTCTCAGCAGTGTAGCTAAGCCTCTTTTCTCTAAATTGGTCCACTCCTGCCTCTCTGCACAGCAATTTCCAGCAGGAAATTCCGGGAATTCAGCATCAGGTGGCAATGTTGCAAAGGCATACCCTTGTCAAATAACCCCACAGCTGCTTCTCTTCCCATTTAGCTGCAAATTATTAATGTAAGAGAATTATGCTAGCAAATACGATAATTGCTGTCAGATTCTATTAGCTTTAGCTTGTTTGCACTGTGATTTCAACAATGAAATATTAATGACTATTTGGGTTAATTAATTTTATATCTCCAAAGAGTGATTGCTAAAATTCAACAGAAGGTCTGGCTTGCAGCTAGATCTCATGGGTGAGTTAAAGAAGGGGGGAGTCCTGTTGGAGAAAAGGAAGTAGTTTTCCTTGGATTCCCAATGCCTTTTTCTTAGGCTGAAAAGCCTGTGCCATTTACAGACATGAGGTTGCAAATTATTTCATTAGTTCTCATCAGCAATTTAATAGTTCCCATCTTTTTCATAATCTTAGTGCTCTTTCTCAGAAGCTAATAGCAACCAACGATCACCTCAGAAGAGCCCCAACTCTGCCTTACTAATCTAGTCCTGTTTTCAGAAATTCCCAAAGGAGACACTCACACACGCACAAGCAAAACTAGTGACCCTTGTCACCAGATTAAAAGAATTTCCAGGTGTGGTCTTTTCTCTTTACCCATCAAGCCAAAACTAAAGTGTGTCACCCATGTGTCATCCACCAAAGTACGTATAAATCTCTAAGCTAGAACCGATGTCTGATCCCTTTCATCTTCATAGTACCCCAATTTCATTGGGAGAACAACAATTGCTTAGCCTCTAGAAAGAAGTTTCAGAATAGCTGGCCAAACCAACAATGGAAATACCTAATTCCTCACTTTGCCAGTCTCTCTGTCAATAATATGTGGCAGAGATATGTGATGTAGGCCTGGTCTAAAATATAGGTAGGAAATTTATCTAAGGAAGGATCAAAGCTGCTTAGATGTTTCCCTCTCTCGCTGATGGCTAGACCTCCATCTTTCATTCACAGGTCAATAAATAGGAGAATGAAAATGAAGTTTCTAAGAATGAAAGACAAAAGGATGGGGAAGGGGCCTGGATCCCTGAATGTACAATTGAATGGGTAAGCCTACACTAATAACTATCTATCCTTGAGGTATTGGTTGTGTGTATATAAAATAAACTTAATAAACTTTAATAAAGTATTGAAGTAAGATATTGATATAATTCTATAAAACTAGAACTTCTTTTCTCAGGAAAACCATAGAACCTTTTTTTTTTTTTTTTTTTTGCTGTTGGTTTATTAAGTTTTCTGGTACTTGTTGTTGTTGTTGTTGTTGTCGTCATCGTCGTCTTGTGGTCCTCATCATTATTATCATCATTAGTGTTCTTACTTTGAGACAGAGTCTCTCTATGTAGCCTTAGCTGGCCTGAAACTCACCATGTAAACCAGGCTGGCCTCAACAGAGATCTGCCTTCCTCTGTCTCCTGAGTGTTGGGATTAAATGTTATCACACCTAATGCCTAGTTTGGTTTGGTTTGGTTTTGTCTATGAAACTATTTTTCTGATCACTCTGCTGTAAATGGAAGGAGGAAAGATGTCATCCAAATTTTCAGTGCAATAAAAAAAATAAACAAGGTAGAATTCTAGCAGTTTGGTAAATTCAGTGAAATGTTCAATTTCGAGAGTGTTAGTTGCATCCAGTTGAGTATTTGTACCATGAGCCATTATTTGGGTGTTGGGTGATGCATTTGTTGTCCCAATTACCTCATGGTTTAAGCAAAAGACTAATTTATACATTTACTTTTGCTATAACGTTGTTTTGTTGTTGAAGAGCTAAATCTATTCATTTGTTTACAAATAATCCATTATAGTGGAAAAACTTGAATGGACTGAGGTCACAATATTAATTTTCTTTTGATAGCAGAGAAGAATTGACCATAGAAGCAAATTTACTATTAGCCTAAAGATTAGTAAATTCTGTTTTACCCACTTCAAGCAGGCAAGTCGAGTAATTTGGAACTCATAAAAAAACACCGTGTACATGTTAAGGCTAACAGTTCAAGATAATTATAAATATTGCGATTCTTGCAGTTACAGGTGAGTGAAATTTTCGAGCTGGCACAAAAGAATGTAGATTCTAGATATGAATGCGAAGTTATTGAACTGGTCTGTGCATTCCTCTCAATCCCCACTTGTTAAGATATCAAAAGGAGTTTGCTTCTTTGTAAGCAAATAGCATGGAATGTCCACCTCTTGTCACAAAGCAACTTACCTCATACTCTTGATCACAACAGGATCAGGAAAAATAACAAGCAGTGGATATTCCACAGACTATGATGCTAGTATGAGATATTGATGATATAGTTTTACTAGTTATTTTTCCTAGTAATGTAACTAAATGCCTGACAAAGGCAATGTGAGGAATTAAGGACTTAGCTGGCTCATAGTTTGAGGATAATGTTTATCATGGCAGAGAAGGAAAGGGCCCCAGGTATGTAAAACAAATGTTCAGATTGTGTCCACAGTCAGGGCGCAGATATAAATGGCAGTGTCTAATCCACCTTCTCCAATATATTCAGTCTGGGAGCTTTGCCCATAGAATAGCGCTATCCATGTTCAGATTAAGATTTGTTTCTTAAGTTAAAACTCCCTGAAAATGCACTTACAGACATGCCCAAATGCTGCTATCCTGTGTATGTTCTGTATCATGATCACTTGACATCAAGACCAATCACCACAAGTTCACCATTTGTCAACTTAACATCCAAACACATTACTTTTAAACCATAATATTCAACTCCAGGCTGTCATATGCACATGACTATCTCATAATGCAGAATACATACATTCAATCCAAGCTCTCAAGTCCCATAATGTTAAAGAGTTTCAACATCGATCAAAAGTCCACTGTGTCTTCTGAGACTCAAGGAACTCTTACAACTACAAAGTCTTATTTAAAAAAAATTACAGATTCCCAATATAAAATAAAAGAAACAAATGCTCCCACTCCGAAAGGTAAGGATAACGGCATAGTAAGGAAAAAAAATATCAGGCCAAAAGAAAACTGAAACTATACAGGGCAAACACCATGTTTGGTGTCTGGGATTCAGTATGACACCATCTGAACTCCAATAACCTGACAACTTTGCCACCACCCCCAATTGTGATACAGGCAACACATGTGACCTCTTCCTTTGGCCAGCTCTATTCCACGCCCATGGTCCCAGGATCCCCACCATCTTGGGGTTATCATCAAAATAAGCTCCTTATCAATAACACATACACACAAATTAGCTACATAAAATCAGGAAGACAACGCACAGTTTGAAGGAGGAGTTCAGCAAAGAGAAACATCAAAGAAAACTTAAATTCTAAAATATCAGAAATGCAAAACACACTAATGTAAATAAGAAGCTGTTTGGAAAGCCTCACCAACACGATGAATCAAAGAGAAACCAGAACATCTGGGCTTGAAGACAAAGGGGAGAAATCTGGACAATCTGACAAGGACAAAGATAAAATAAGGTTAGTTGATTCTGTGGGTTTTCTTGTGTCCTTGACCCCTCTGGCTCCTACAGTCCTTCCTCCCCCTCTTCCACAGGATTCCCTGAGCTCTGCCTAATGTTTGGCTGTGGGTCTCTGCATCTGTTTCCATCAGTTGCTGGGGGAAGCCTCTCTGATGACAACTGGGCTAGGCTCTAGTCTATGAGTCTAGCAGAGTAACATTAGGAATTATCTCATACATGTTTTTGGTTTTGGTTTTGGCTTTGTGCCAGTCAATTTTTAGTTCTGTCCTAGGTCTCTGAGCTAGAATGAATATTATCTTTTTACATAACCGTGTTTAAACAACATTTTAGTAAAAGTCTTCTACCTAAAGGCACCGTGGAACTAAGTCCACTATGTAAACTATTTTTGAGGAAGGCCTTGCTTATAGAAGTCATGTTCCTAGAATGCACTGTTTAGCCTAGGCTAGTCTCAAGCTTAGGATCCTCCTGCTTCAGCCCCCAAGAGAATGGGATTACAGGTGTGCCATCATGTCTGCATAGATTTGAATTTGTTTCCACCAATTCTAATCTCTAAAAACATTCCAGTGAAGATTTTCTATGCTCATTTAAAATGTATTACAAGTTGTCTTTGAAAATCTTTTTCAATTTATTTATGAACAAAAAAATGACAAAAGAAACTCCAGAGTAGATTTTATATAGATATACTAATTTAGTGTAAATTGCTTCCATTTGTTATACTTCTCTGTTTTCCTGAGATAAGACTTAGTATTAAACAACCTGTTTTTACCATTAAATCTATGAAACAGTCTGTCTTTGTAGAAACAGTATGCTGTTGGGATATCAGTTCTGAGAACTGAATGACTTTTTCAATGTAAATGTTTAATTTTGAATTACAAGAGTGATATTTTACTCAAACAATTAAAACTTACAGACAATGTAAATAAGCATTAAACATTCAAAATTTAGTATTTTATAATATTATAAAAAATTCTGTATGCACAGAAATTAGTTAAGTCTTAAAATTATTCTGCTTCAACTTGTCAGAAGGACTGTTCATTTTATGTAGTTGGTGCCCTCCACAGAGAAATCTCTTTGACGTTCAAAAATCTGTTTTAAAACATTCATTTTTCTTCTATGGGTGTAACTTGGCTTGATTTTCAAAGAAATTTCCATTTAAATAAAAACGATTAGAGATTAACATTCAACAATGCCTGAAGGTTACAACTGGGACTCATACTTGTCATGTCTTTGAACTTTTTCCTTAAACAAAACCATGTTTATTTGTAATGTAGCAAAACCATGAGGAAAACACAAATTAAAAACCCACAAAAATTTTGGAAAGAAAACATGAGCACATACATAAACACTGGGAGAAATGGATTAAGACTCTTTAAGCTCTTAAAATGACATGCATGTCTAAATAGCCAGAGATGTCTATCTATGATGTGCCAGGCATTAAACAAGGGATTCTTACGTATTGTGTCATTAATTGTTTTTTTTTTCTTTCAGAAGAAATAAAGAATAGTTTACTCTAGACTCAATATGGCCCAGGAACATGATTTCTGGGTCACCAGATATCTTATACCACGAAAGTCCTTATACAAAGTTTAACAGTCATAGAACAAGACCCGGCCATAAGTGAATGCATTTTTCCAAAAGCATTGGTGGGGAAGGCTGCTCAGCAGGTCACATCAGGCTGGGGGGAAACTGCTGGAAGCTGCAGATGTTGTGACATTCTTCACTTTGAGGTTGGTAAAAAGCTAGTGTTTACCTGATAATTACCTGGTAATCAGAGGGGTGTGGTTTCAAATCTAGAGGTGTCTAGTAAGTGGGAATTAAGAGGACTAAATATAGCACGTGATAAAGTCAGCTATCAGTCTGCAACAGCACAAATACCCACAATCAGGTATTTTAGTCTAATACCAGGCTTCGGATTCTTCCATAGGAGTGACTTTCCCAGGGAGTCTTGGGTCACAGTTCCCCTGAAGGACAGCATTCGTCCTTTCTCTTTCTTTCTTTCTTCCTTTCCTTCTCCCTTTCTTTCTTTCTTTCTTTCTTTCTTTTTTTTTTTGTAGCCAAAGGTCAAATGTTATTTTCTCTCACAGCATTAGGAAGGCTCAGTCCTTGGGTATGATAAAGATGAAAATGACTTGAATTGGCAGGAAACCAGTCTTTAGGGGAGAGAAGTAGTTGTTAAATCATTAAGGAAGATATTTGTACACCATACTAACAGTATTAAGTACCTAGATCTGGTCTGGAGCTTTCTCCTTTCTTAAGCCATCAGCATGGGCATAGTGCTTGACAGACATGTAAGAGGAGTATTACATCTGAAGTTAAAACAGTGGAGAGTATAGTATAATCTAAGGAAATAAAGGTAACGGAAGAGGAAAATAGACATTGTTAATCAATGAAAAATTCTCTGTATCAATAGGCTTTAACTAGACTGACTACATATTTTTGCTGTGTATTTCATTTTTTATATTTTATTAAATAGTTTATTTGATATCTGTAATATTTCAAACTATTTGCTTTTAAGGTTTTTGGGTTTTCTTGCGTCCAGCTTGACCTCCCAGCCATAACTTCATGAGGAGTAACTAGTTCTAATTTTAGGAAAGATTGGTCTTCAACATCCAATTTATTGTCATTCTTTTTGTGAATAACAATTTTTATTTGTCCTGTTATTTCTCCAGTTAGGGAAGTAAGTAGAAAGTAACATTATGGCTGAAATCAAATAACAATATAGTATCATTTCTTTGCCACACAATTACCTTCTTCCAATATAGTAAATATTATCAGTGCCATGGATAATCAAGAGACCAGGCTTTTGCAAAATGTTAATTTTATTTCAGAAAGAGAAAGAAAAATGTGACTCAAGCGGGACTCTTTTTATAATATTGCCCAATGACTTCACATTTGGGAAAATATGAAAGTTGTTTAGTAGTTTTCTAATCACTAGTAGTTGTACTATGAAACAAGTACAAAGCCTTAACCAGGGAATATGGGCTTAAGATGCTTTTCAACTTTAGTTTTTCAGCATACATTTTCTTTTTCTTTTTCTTTTTTGGATATTTTCTTTATTTACATTTCAAATGTTATCCCCTTTCCCAGTTTCCCTCCCTCCCAGAAACACCTATCACATCCCCCCCCCCCCCCCCCCCGCTTCTATAAGGGTGTTCCTCCATCCACCCACCCACTCTCATCTCCCTGCCCTCGATTCGCCTACACTGGGGCATCTATCAAGCCTTCATAGGACCAAGGACCTCTCCTCTCCTTCCATCGATGCCTGACAAGGCCATCCTCTGCTATATATGCAGCTGGAGCCATGTGTACTCCTTAGTTGATAGCTTAGTCCCTGGGAATTCTGGGGGTAGGGGGAGGTCTGGTTGGTTGATATTGTTGTTGTTCCTATGGGGTTGCAAACCCCTTCAACTCTTTCAGTCCTTTCTCTAACCTCTCTACTGGGGACCTCAAGCTCAGTTGGCTGCAAACATCCCCCTCTGTATTTGTAAGGCTCTGGCAGAACCTCTCAGGAGACAGCCATATCAGGCTCCTTTCAGCATGCACTTCTTGGCATCCACAATAGTGTCTGGGTTTGGCAACTGTATATGGGATGAATCCCCAGGTGGGACAGTCTCTGGGTGGCCTTTCCTTCAGTCTCTGCTCAACAATTTATCTCCACATTTGCTCCTGTGAATATTTTGTTCTCCTTCTAAGAAGGACTGAAGCACCCATACTTTGGTCTTCCTTCTTATTGAGCTTCATGTGCTCTGTGAATTGTATCCTGGTTATTTGGAGCTCTTAGGCTAATATCCATTTATCAGTGAGTGCATACCGTGTGTGTTCTTTTGTGATTGGGTAACCTCACTCAGGATATTTTCTAGTTCTATCCATTTGCCTAAGAATTTCTTATCACATGTTTTTTACTATCCTTCCCCTCATACAGAGAATCTTTATTCCCTCTTACAGGTCCCTTTCCAGCTCCGATAAACATATACCAAAGTTAGAAACTAAGATTAGCATATGAAAAAAGCTATGCTGTATGTATTTTTTGAGCCTGGGTTACATCACTTAATACAATATTTTTCAGATTCAGCCTTTTTCTTTTTTTCAAAAATTCCATATACTTGAAGCTTGATAAAAAAAACTCTATTGCACATATATGCCATATTTTCATTATCTCTTCATCAAATCATCAATATCTAGGCTGTTTCCACGTTCTTGTTATTCTGCATAGAGCAGGAAAAGACACAAGTGGGTTTTCTATGGCAAGTAATAGATCCCTGTGTCTGTACTGCATGCTGTGGTCTACCTGGGTCTTATGTGAGGTTTGTAAGTTTTGAGACCCCTCCAGATTGATTTCCATATTTTTCCACAGCCTTACCAACTTTTATTGTCATTTGTCTGCTTGATGACAGCCGTGGTAAAAGGGATCAAACAAAATCCCAACGTAGTTCTAATTTGCAATTCTTCCATGGTTAATGACATTGAACACTTTTCAAATGTGAGTTAACCATTTGTACATCCATCTTTCTTTCTTTTCTGAATTGTGCTTCCTGCTTTTGTATTTTCAGAGCTTTGGGTCTTATGTGAAGATTCTTGCTACACTGGAGTTAGTTTTTGAGCAGGGTGAGAGAAAAGGAGATAGTCTCACTCTTCTACAAATTGAAAATCACTTTTCTCAGCCCATTTGTCAAAGATTCTGTATTTTCTTCAATGTGCATTCTTCACATCTTTGCTTAAAAAAACAAAAAACAAACAAAAAAAGCCAAGTAGTTGTATGGACTTTCTATCTGGGTGCTCCATTCTATGCCACTGATCTATGTGTTTGGTGTTTTGTCTTTGGTTTTCTTCACTTTTCTTTTCTTTCTTTTTCATTTTTCTCACACTGCTTTGTTTTTATTATTAGAGTGCTTTCCTATAGCCTAGAATCAGGTATAGAATCAAAGCATTACTCATCTTGTTTGGTGTTGCTTTGAAAATTCAGTCTCTTATGTATCAACATAAATTTTAAGATTTTTTTTCTAAATTTTTTTATTTATTTTCTTCATTTATGAAGAATGAACTTTGATTGGGATTGGATTAAGTTTATAGATTACTTATATATAAGATGGTAGTTCTCACGATATTAATTCTTCCAGTCCACAAGCACATGAGCATGAGGTTTTTCTATAATCTAGTATCTCTTTAAAATCCTTTTTGTCTTAGTTAGGGTTTTATTGCTGTGAAGTGATACTGTGACCACTACAACTTTTATAAAGTAAAACATTTCACTAGGGTTGGATTACTATGTATAATTTTTGTCTATTATCATCATGACAGGAAACATGGCTGGACAAGGAGATGAGCGTTCTACATCTTAATCCAGAGGCAGGAGGAAGAGAACTGAGACATACTTCTCCAAAAATACTACCACACTTTTTTTTTTTTTTTTTTTTTTTTTTTTTTGGCCAGGCAGTGATGGGGCACACCTTTAATCCCAGCACTTGGAAATCAGAGGTAGGTAGATCTCTGAGTTCAAGGCCAGTCTATTCTACAGAGCAAGTACCAGGACAACCAGGGGTAAACACAGAGAAACCATGCCTCAAAAAAATTTTTTTTATTTAAAATTTCAGGGGACTGGAAAGATGGCTCAGTGGTTAAAGGCACTGGCTGGTCTTGCAAAGGACCGAGGTTCAATTCCCAGTACCTACATGGCAGCTCACAGCCATATCACTGCCATCTTTTCAATAACCCTGACCCAAAGACCAATCAGTCAATTAAGGTGGAGACTTTATTCAGATTATTGAACTAGTCAGTGTTTGTTAAAAAGGAATAACTCAAGAAAAAGTGTAGGGGACTTATGTTGGGAATGAGTCCTTCCTGAGATGTATGAGAGTTTAAGGAATAGCTTTGATGATATTTCACCTGAATAATGTGCGCAGCCACAGTGGTCATCTACATCAGCCTCAGAAAACAAAGAGACAGAGTTGTTGTTGTTGTTGTTGTTGTTGTTGTTGATGATGATGATGATGATGATGATGTCATTGTTAACAGTTGCTTTTTTTCTCTAGAACAGTAAGACCCACATCAAGTTCATTCAACGTCATCATGCCGGCCAGACTTGTCTTTGATGAGCATTCGTTACCCTGCTCCATTCCAGAAAGTATCTAACTTAGTAGTAGATCACATTTTCCTGATAGCCTCCTACTCAGCCAGCTCTGTCTGGGTAGTAAATACAGGGAACCCTTGGCATCCAATGAGATTTGTCAAATACACCCCTCATTTAATCTTCACAAAACCTTCTGAAGGAGGTATTATTTCAATTCCATTTTATAGAAGCTTTCTGATTTTTGATATAAAAAGGAAAGGAGGAGAGGGGAGATATTTAGAAACACCTGGCTGGCTAAGGACAGGACTATCGACCGACTATCTTTAGCTCCAAAGACAGATCTCTTAAGCCCTATGTAGTCTGTAGTTCCCATGTCTCTTTATCATGGTTTGATGAATCAATTTTCTTAGCTCTATTTCTTTTCTATGTAGACTCAATCCAAATATGTTTAGAATGTTGGGAAGGCTCCCCTATGTTAGCAGCTTCAAGATCTGAGAATGACTTCAGTTTGAAAACATTGCTCTTTATGTCTTTAAACAAGCAAGAATTTGCTATATGATACATTTGCTCAGTTACTAAATTCAGAGAGTAGTGTGTGATGAAACTCCAAAAACACTCTGTAATTCGTGCCAAGGCATCTTGGGCTGGGACGGAGTTTGCAGACAACTTAAGATATTTATGAACATTATTTGTCGGAATACACTGCCCTCAGCAAGGTATAAAATGTTATCATTGTTCCCAACTCTAGTCGTGTTTCTTGGAAGGACAGTCTCCATCAGAGCTGAAATTCGATACTTGACATAGTGCAGAGTCATAGCAGCTTGGAGTCTGAGGAGAACTAAGGACAATTATCTCTAAGATTTTCTTCTGATACTGGTCAAAAGAAAAGAGAGCCCTGTAAGTAAGGATGAAAACATATCACACACACACACACACCATACACACACCATATACACACCACACAACGCAACACAACACACATACCACACACCATACACATACTACAACATACACACTACTCACCCTAGAAAGAGACCCTACACCAAGCCAAAGTAACAACTGGTGATGGTGGGAGGCCTATGACTGGAGCTCCTGATGGCCAGGGTACAGCAAGTATCATTGTCAGTCTGAATGGTTTTCATAAAAGGAAGAGAATGAAAGGTCATGACACAAATGTAACCATGCCAGGGGCTTTCCGTGGCACCTTGAACTCATTTTCTCCTATTTTCCACATACAACTCTGGTCTCTTCCATGGATGTCTCTTGGGCTCCTCTCCAGACCCACCACCCTCATCATAATCCAGATCACAGTCTCTTTCACCTGGATTACCAAATCCTCTGTAGGTTCCTCAGCTTTCTCCACCTCTAGACTAGCTGTTTCCAGTGCTCTCTCCACCCTGTAGCTGGAAGTATCTTCCTAAAAGAGCCTATTTGAATATAACCAGGACATATTCAACAATTCTACTAAGAACTGTTCAGGGCTCCCACAGCATTTAAATTAAAGACAAGTTTTCTTCACGAAGCTGAAAGAGGCACTGAAGAATGTAACTTCTCAATACACTGTAACCGAGGCAACCGTAAATTCATAGCACCTGTGATTACTGGAACTGAGCCCACCTCAGACAGAGGCCCTCTTAACATCTATTTGCGTACTTAATATGTATGAGTGTATCTCCTTTGCTCTCAGGCAGAAGTCTTTCCAGTCTTCTATCAACATCTAACTTCACCTTCTCAAAATAACTCAAGGTTGGGGAGTGGGCACATAGGACTTCATTCCTTAGTGCTGAGTTACAGGCTACTGGGAGAGGAGGAAGCACACACCGTCTCCAGGTGTGTGTCTGCTGAAGATTAGCTGGAAAGAAGGGACATGTATATGGGAGGGAAGCAGGTAAGAGAAAGTAGGGGTGAGGTCAATCAGAATGCATTACACACAAGTACAAAATTGTCAAAATAAAAAAAACTTAATTTAAGTCTGTGACTTCAAATTGGAGTGCTGTTTTTAGTTGAGTGGCCTTTGGATACATCCCTCCCAGCCCCACCCAGCCCCCCAACACCCCCTCCCCCCACTGCATACCTGCTTCCCCACCCCACCCCCACCCCACCCTGCTACATAGCTGCCTCTTCCTGTCTTCACCATGTTCCTCATTCAGTCCAAGTATGACAGGGATATGAATACTTTTTCTCCTGAAGGAAGATTATTTCAAGTGGAAGATGCTATTGAGGCTATCAAGCTTGGTTCTATGCCATTAGCATCCAGACATCTCAAGATATGTGTCTAGTGTGGGGAAGAGGATTACCTCCTTGCTATTGGAACCTAGCAACATTGAAAAAATTGTGGAAATTGATGCTCATATAAGCTGTGCCATGAATGTGCTAATTGCTAATGCTAAAACTTTAATTGATACAGCCAGGGAGGAGACACAGAACCAGGGGCTCACCTATAATGAGACAATGACAGTTGAAAGGGTGACCCAGGCTATGTCCAATCTGGCTTTGCAGTTTGGAGAAGAAGATGCAGATCCAGGTGCCACGTCTCGTCCCTTTGGAGTAGAGGGGCTGATGAGAAAGGAGTCCAACTGTTTCACACGGACCTATCTGGGACCTTTTGTACAGTGTGATGCTCAAGCAATTGGCTCTGCTTCAGAGGGTGCCCAGGGCTCCTTGCAAGAAGTCTGTGACTCTGAAGGAGTCCATCAAGTCTTCATTTACCATCCTCAAGCAAGTCATGGAGAAACTGAGCACAACTAACCTCAAGCTAACCATGGTGCAGCCTGGTCAGAGTTTCCACATGTTCACAAAGGAAGAACTGGAGGAAGGGATCAAGGACATTTAAGAAGAAGCCATCCTCCGACCTCTGTGGGACAATTTCAGTTCTAATTGCCCTTAGACTTTATTTCCAGCTTTTATGTCATGGAAAATATGTAGTATGTGTGTTTACGATGTCCGTACATAGCACTAATTCTGAAATAAAAAGACTTAAAAATTTAAGAAAAAAAAGACTATGACTTCTATAGTCCCCTCACTCTCCCACCCACTCTCCTTTTAGATTAATGAATATGCCCTGCTGTCTGTCACCTCTGGAAGAACACAAGGGCACCCCTAAAGTAAACACCTCATTCCACTTTTCCCACTCATATATTTTGATTTTCTGTTGTAACTCTCTCACAATTGAGAAAACTTCCACAAATCCCTAATCCAGAATTGAATGTTTTTCCTGTGTGTTTCCATGATAACCCACACTTCCTATGGCACCACATGCAATATGATTGACTATTCATTCACCCTCTGTTCTCCTGCTATAGGTTGTGTTCTGTAAAATTCCAGGCTTATCTGAGCTGTAGACTTATATCTACTTTCTATGACAGACAAGGTCCTAAATAGGTATCTATTGCACAATACCCTAAAATATATTTGTGTATCTTTCTTGCTCTGAGACAGAAACCTTTCCAATCTTGCATTAACATCTAACCTCACTTTCTCAAAATAACTCCCTGCTTCTCATTATCTTCCAAAGGTGAGTGCTTTCAATAGGAATATTAACATGGCCACTGCTAGAGAAGAGCAGAGAGGAAACATGTTTACTCTACACTCACACTTCTTCCCAGAGCTTGCCTGACAGACCACACTCTAAGACTCCATGTTCAGAGTACACCTTAGATACTCTCTAGATTACAAGCTGTCCTCCTGAAAACAAAGAAAGGCTCTGATTTTAGGAACACATCTCAAGCCATAGAAGACCCCAAAGTCTCAGACGTGGACTTGATGGCATTATTTGTAGACTCACATCATGGTAGAGATCAATAAGCTTTTGATGGCACCCTGCCTATCTCTGAAGTCTTCTGGTCAGGAAAATCAAGACACAAGAGAAGTGTCTTACCTTAGGTCATAAACCTTTAAAATAAATAAACTAAAAACGAGCTCAGAATTCACAACTTCTGCTCTCACATTGTACCAAGAATTCACCTAAAGTAGAATATATTGATATAAACGTATTGCTCAAAAAAACCTCTCTGAATACCCAAGCTCCACATGTCCATGAGGAGTACGCTCCCCGGTGCAGGATGCAGATTCCTGTTGTCCTTATGGCTAGAGAATCCAGCTTTTCCTGACCTCAGCTTTGCAAGCAGGTTAATTCTAAAAACATTTTCTGATTGACAGAAACATTTTTGCTGAAAGGTAATACAATTAGGGCACACTCTTGAATGCAATTTAGGGCTGATTCTAACAAATTAACCTTTCTGAAAAAATTGACAGGTCACCTCAGGAAAATCACAAGTAAATCTGTCTTTTTAAAACTGAATTCTGGCAGACAGAATTGGATGCCGTTTCCCACAAATATCTTTCTTTGCTTTGGTTATCTGTCTGGCTAATATCATACTGGCTAACTGTCAGTAAAAATAAAGCATTTTATTTCTTAAATCTTCATCATCAATTGCTTCATTCCATGCTCTAGTAAGTAGCATTTTTACTTCCAGATGTATTTGAGGGGTCCAAATACCTTGTTATTATTTTGCCTAGAACCTTCAATTTTCTCTATAGTTGACAAAGAAGTGAGTTCAATTTGACAGCAACAGATTAAACATTTCTAGGATGTGTTCACTTGCACATAGAACTTAGCACATAGTACCTGATGAGCTAAATAATTCAGTTGTGCATATAAATGAACCAATACATCTGCCTACACATAAAGTGAGTAGTTTTCTCCAAAAAATAATCAATATGGATATTCATTTATGTGTTCATTAATATGTTATTGTATTTAGTATCAGGTATTGTCTTAGGGTTTCTATTGCTAGTAGCATATTAAGCATTTCTAGAATGTACTCAGATTTATACATAGAACTTAGCACATGGGCTGGCGAGATGGCTCAGCGAGTAAGAGCACTGACTGCTTTTCCGAAGGTCCTAAGTTCGGATCCCAGCAACCACATGGTGGCTCACAACCACCCGTAATGAGATCTGATGCCCTCTTCTGGTGCATCTGAAGACAGCTACAGTGAATTATGCAGGAACGAGTGGGGCTGGAGCGGGCAGGGCTGGCAGAGGTCCTGAGTTCAACTCCCAGCAGCCACACAGATGATGGCTCACGGTCTTCTGTACAACTACAGTGTATTCATACACATAAAATAAATAAATATAAATCTTAAAATAAGAAAAAAGAACTTAGCACATAGTACTTGATGAACCAAATAATTCACTGTGATCTGTGAAGAGACACAATGACAACAGCAGTTCTTATAAAGGAACGCATTTAACTGGCATTGGCTTATAGTTCAGAAGTTTAGTCCATTATCATCATGGTGGGGAACATGGTGGCATGCAGACAGACATGGTGCTGGAGAATCCCTGAGAGTTCTACTTCCCTATCCTCAGGCAGCAGGAACAGAGGCACTGGGCCTGGCTTGAGTATCTGAAACCTCAAAGCACCTCCCTCCCTTCCTACACAGTGGTACACTTCTTCCAGCAAAACCACACCCACTCCAACAAGCCCATACTTCCTCATATTGCCACTCCCTGTGACCAAGTGCTCAAATCAATAAGTTGACGGGGCCATTTGTATTCAAACCATCACAGATACATACTCCAGACTCCTGTGCTAGTGGCAAAAATTGAAGGAAAGTCCCTATTCTCATATCGGGAAGAGAGAGTCAATAGCTACTGCCAGAAGCAGTAGGCTGCTTGTGTCACCATGGGGACACTTTTGTTCCATACTAGTCCAGAGCATCTGAAAGAAGCATCTCTTACTCAAAATTGAAGTATAGGTTCCCACTGTGCCAAAGATGCTACAGCTAGGTCTAGCCAGTGAAAGTAAAAATAAAAACAAAAAGATCTATAACTTATATGTTTTTACATAGTTCTATTTCAATGTTTGTTTCTTTTTTCTCTTAGTTTCAACTACAAAATTCACCCTCTATTCCACTCGGCCTTGAATAAAAGGCTATCATCTATTATCCAGATAGTCAGTACACTGTGTTCCTGATGGGATTGTGTATTACGTCTTAATAGGAACTGCTAGGTCATGTCGTTTTCTTCATGTCACACATAAGGAACAGAGCCAACAGAAGGCACTAAGAATTTGAACCCAGAAAGTGCACTGGGTGAAAGCCAATGGTCCCACCCTCATCATTTCCAGGAACTAATGCCCAGTCATGTCTTTGGCTGACAGCAAGGTTATGGTGTCCCACTCCCTTCCTGCTCCCCATAAAGCTTTTTTTCATCCCCAAGAAGAAATCCCTGGCATTCTGAAATGATAGTAGGTGGTGTGAGAGAAGGAGACTGTTAGGAACACCAAGTATCATCTATAGTTGCTTACATGAGACCTGCAGGAGATGAAGTCAGGTAAAAGATGTTTCAGTTGTCAAGAAAGCTTGCTACATGAAGTCCACAGGCAAGTGGGTGGAACTCATCCTGAGTGAGGTAACCCAGACCCAAAAGTACACACATGGTATGCACTCACTGATAAGTGGATATTAGCCCCAAAGCTCACAATGCCCATGATACAACCCACAGACCAGATGGAGCTTAGGAGGAAGGAAGACCAGGGTATAGATCTTGCATTGGGGGGGGGGGGGACAGGAGGATCATGGGAAGTGGAGGAAGGGGGGACCTGGGAGGGAGAGAGGAAGAGGAGGAAATAAGGGGGTAGTATCAGGTACTGGAGGGGACAGGAAAGAGGTACAGAGAGGGTCAGGAAATCAAATAAAAATAAGTTGTGGAGGGTGGGAGGGGAGAATGAGGAACTGGGGATAGCCACTGGAGATTCCCAGACACCAGGGAAAAGAGAGGCTCCCAGGACCCAATAGGGATAATTTTAGCCGAGAAGGGGAGAGAGAACCTGTAGAGACCACCTCCAGTAGATAGGCACGGCCCCCGGTCAAAGATGGGGCCACCCTCCCATCTCAAAGTTTTAAACCCAGAAATGTTCCTGTCCAAAGGAAGAACAGGGATATGCCCCACCTGGGGATCCATCCCGTCTGCAGACATCAAACCAGGCACTGGACACTCTTGCTGTTGCCAAGAGGCACTTGTTGACAGGAACCTGGTGTGGCTGCTCCTTGGGAGCTTCAGCCAGCAACTGAGCAATGCAGACGTGGGGCAGCCATCAGACTGAGCTCAGAGACCCTGGTTGGGGAGCTGGCAGAAGGACTGGAGGAGCTGAGGGGGATTGCAACCCCATAGGAAGAACAACACCAGCTGTCCAAACCACCCAGTGCTCCCTGGGACTAGATTGCCAGCCAAGGAGTATTCAGAGAGGGATCAATAGCCCCAGATACATAGGTAATAGAAGACGACCTTGTCTGACATCAATGGGAGGGGAGGCCCTTGGTCCTATGGAGGTTTGATGTCCCAGTGTAAGGGGATGCTGGAGAGGGTGGGTGGGTGGAGGAGCACCCTCAGGGAGGCAAAAGGGAGGGAGAAGGAGGTTGTGGGATGGGGGTTTGTGGAGGGGTAACAGGTAATAGGATATCATTTGAAATGTAAACGAATGGAATGATTAATAAAATAACAATAAAAAAAACATACTTTAGGGGGAAAAAAAAAGAAAGCTTGCTGCTCTTGCAGAGGACATGAATGTGCTTCCCAATACTTACATTACACAGCTCATAACTGCCTATAACTCCAGCTCCAGAGAATCTAACACCACCTTCTGGCCTCCATAAGTACCTGCATGCATGTGTCTATACACATATACAGATATAAACATATAAATAAAAAGAAAACATTTTTTTCTGAAAAAAAAAAAAAATCCAGGGCAGGGGTGAGAACATCCTCTTGGAGATGGCGAGTTGGGGAGGAGGTATGGGAGGGG